>JAOWBL010002328.1:0-13864 GCA_028564865.1 Zenarchopterus dispar
TGGATGGATGGATGGATGGATGGATGGATGGATGGGTGGGTGGATATTATTTACTAGGAAAATAAACATTTCATTGACACATTACTAATAACATCCTCCTAAGTCACAGTTAAATTGGAAGGTCAAAAGGTGAATGTAAAACTCTTTCCTTTACACATATGCCTTATACACACTCTGATGTAACTTCTAATGCTCTTCCCTCACTTAAGCTTGAGCTAGCTTTGGTAGCAGAAAGCCTCTAGCTGACCTCAATCCCCTCCCACTGTGGGTCACCCTCCTGCCACACCCAGCAGCTCAAGGGTTGTCACACGAAGCAACGATCCAACATGTGCTTAGCCCTCCAGATCGCTTGTTCCCATGGCCTACAATGATTAACCTTGCTATTCATACCCCACTCAAGCTCCCCTCCTCCTCTGCCAGCCTCCTCAAGGATGTGAGTGGTCAAACGCTCTGGACTACAAATCTACTTAGCACACTTGTGTCAGGAAAGTTTGTGTGTGAGTAACCGTACGTCCCTGTGAGCAGTAGGCGAAGCATGCACCGCCTACCTGCAGCAATCTGCAAAAATGTCATTAAGTCAGTTTATGTCATCTTAAGCATCATTTTTTACTTTGTTGGAGATAAAAATGTAAGTTTGATTATCATAGTGTTTGTGTTTCTCTGACCCTGTATATAAATAAAAGCTAAATCAGCTAAATATGTGCTGAAGTTTAGATTGTTGTTGGTTTAGTTTGTTGTGTTTGAGTGCAAAGCAATCATCAGCCGATATTGCTCAGCACTCAGCACTTCTGTGTTACTCTTGCTCAGTGATGAGAGCAAATAAAATCAAATATTGTGATCTGAGTGTTAAAGGCCAGATAGTTGTTTTTGACTTTGGTTTCTATAGCAACAGCTGCTCATCCAACTGAATGGCATGAATTATCAGTATGAAATGTTTGTCCCGTTTTCTCTTTACTTGTTTATCACTGTGACACAAGAAAAATCCAGCTTTCGAGATGTCCTTGGCAAGTGTGCACATGGGGAGTATTGAGCTGATCAAATAAACTTCACCATCCTTCATCAAGGTCATAGTAAACTTTAGCTGGTGTTTGTATCCCAGTCTGCTAATCCCTGCTACCAGTGTCTACAGCTCAGTGCCGGATCAAAATGTGTGATTAAAAGTAAAAGCTTGACATGATGGCTCAGTCACATGAATCTAGAAACCTGGACCAAGGCACTTTAAAAAAACAGGTGATTAAGATGAAATGAGCTTCCACTTGAGCCCAAATCCAGCCTTTCCCAAGACTGAATGGTTTCCTATAGCTAACAAATGACTGAAAGCCAAAGTCGACCAAAAAAATAAAAAGATAAATTAGACAATGGTTTGCACTTGCATAGCAAGTGCTTGTTTCTCATTCACCAACCCTACATTATGAGTGCCTATTTTATGTATGTTCTTCATATTCTGCATGCGGACCCTTTTCTCTATAGTCACACATCGATCACACGCTGGTTGAGTGTCTTTCTTGTGACGCTTCGGCACTCAGAGTAGGCTACAGCTTCCTCTCAGTCCTTGTTAATTTAAATCAAAACTAAGAGGAAAAAGGAAGGTATGAAAGTAATACTGGAGCAAACCCCAGTCTGCATGGGGAAAGTCCTGTTTTTGACTTTTACCACCACCATGTTCTCCTATTTTATAAGGTGGCAAGATTGTCTATAAAGGAAAAAAACGAACTTGATATTCTTGCAAGGAGCATTTGATTCAACAGAAATAACATTGCGATTCAAAAAGCACAGAAATTGGATGTTCGTTTAAGTTTTTTTTTTTTTTGTGACAGTAAAGTTGAAGCTTCTCCCCCATCACTGATGTAACATTTAAAATGTCTTGCTCCCTCTCCTGACATTTTATAACAATCACTTTCCAGTCTGATGAGTTAAAAACTAGTTGTGGATTGTTTTTTAAGTATGCGCTGCAGCATGATGATGCCTCTGAAAGGATGACAAATGGAAGCATGTACGAGTAAACAAAGATAACAACTCACTACTAGACTGTAAATGGATATAGATGGAGGCAGGAGATACACTTAAATATGTAACTAGCTAATCAGCAACCTTATTTATAGTACATTCACCAGGGGTTTGATTTGATCTCTTTCTTTCAAAGGTGCTAATCTTGAGCTGACAACAGTGACTCAAACTAGCATTTTGGGTGACAAATTCTGCAGAGCCACAAAGTCCAACTTGGGATTATTGGACGGGCTGATTAAACATTAGTCTTTATCTCAGAAGACCAATTGCGTCACAGAAAACCTGTGACGTGATTGGTCCATTTTATATTTTAATTCAAACTAAAGCAGGATCTGCTTGTCCCTGGACCTAACAAAGCATTAACCACAGTAATGTGACAATGGTAAGTTTTTAACAGCTTGCCTTCAGCACATTTCCTTCTCCAGCCAACTCTGGTACGAAGTCATGTCAGAACAACCTGTGAAGCTATTTACATTGGGAGGGTTGCGTGACAACATCAAAACCACTGACGTTCTTAGATACCTCTGTGTCCTGACGTCAGACCTCTCTTGCAGCTCAGGCAAACACATGTTAAATTAACTGTATGTCATGCTTATAATATTGCTATCTGTGTTAGTATTTAAGCATAAGTGTGAAAGCAAGACTCTTAAAAATACGTGGTTTTCATTTCACACCTCTTTCCCAGGTAAGGAGGTAAATAATAGCACTTATTCTAATCTGTCAGAGTAATTAGTTCATTTCTAAAATGAACTATAGTGACAGTTTCCTTTTTCTTTTTTTTCTTCATTTTTAGCTGACTTAGGAACGTTTTGCCCTTCTATTTAAACATGTTTGCACAACGCAGAGAGTGATAAGACTTGTCGCTGTGAGAGGATAAGCACTGTGACATAATGAGCCTTTGGCAATTGCCTAGAAACAGACCCAAGTACACACAAACATGCTCCCAGATTGGCTCACGTAAAGGTCACACCTCATCTCCTGATTGATAATCTGATGCTGGCTTTGATAGCAGCACAACTGGTCCTCCGTCATGGTGTCAATCAGTAAGGCAGGGCGAATTACTGTTATTGCTCTGCTGAAAAATCCTTCTGGTGCCAATCTAAAAATAACCAGGTCAGCATTGTGAGGAGTTTTTATACTCGCCACCAACTAAGGCTAGAAATGTGTGAATGAATGGTAATGACAGCCCTCCAGGGATTGTAAAATGCCTCTCAGAGTTAGAACGGTGGGTTCTTACAAATCTCCCAGTTCCTAAGAAATCTGGAGTTTGTAGACATTCGTGGAGGGGGCATACAGCCTTCGTGGGAACTCAGTAAGGTTGCTGTTTAATTCGCAAGCGCAACCTTACACATGCTTGAGTAAATGAGGTGATTTTTCTGCCGCATGCGGCCGTAGAATTTATATAATCACCTTAAGGGTGCCTTGGAACCTACCAACGGTATACTTATGGCCATCTCATGATAACTGTTGTCGGAAGTTGGTCATCCAGGACCCATACGCTAAACTCACGGCAACCTACCATTTTGTCAGACTATGTAAGAATATTGAATATTCATGCAAACATTTGTAATTTTCTAAGTGCCAATTACAGCAAGAAGACCGAGACTGCACCTTCTACAGCTGCAGGAAGAAGAAAAAGATCCAGCAATCGCAGCCGGTGCTTTCATTCAGCTGCGGCCAAGCGGCGAACATATGACGTACTTCCAGGGGTACGCAGAGATGCGTGCGTCCGCTTTAGGCATCTCGTTTGAAAGGTGTTCATTGGAACGCTGTAAGGTCGTTTTAGGTCATTCCTAAGGTATTCGTTGGCCCTCCAACGCAGCTTTTTGTGGCATATTCATAGAAAATCTGGGACATGACCATCAACCTCACCACAAACTTAGGAACAGGGCACCAACGCTGGATTCCTTATAAGGCTGCCTCAAGAAGGACATAGGAAATGGTCCAAAAAAAAATTCATAAGCCATTGGTACAGGTCATTGTGACGGAGGCTTGAAACTCAATTCCCCCCCATTTCTTTTCATTCCCAATTCATCATCAATCTATTCCTTTCAGTCCTATTAAGTGCACCCTTCACCCTCATAAATACCAAGGCTCTGTGTCACATAGAAAAAGCTGCTCTTTTAGCCAGAAATCCTATTCTCTCCTCTGGCTAAGATGTACTCGCTGCTCACCTCAAGCTGTCACGTAAGAGACTGATGCTCTTGTGAGGCGGCCCAGAGGTCACGCGAACATGTCCCACCACTGAAGCCCAACCTCGGCAAGCACAGTAAATTTCAGTCACCTCTGCACTGCTGTACGTCATGTGTAGTGTCCAGTAAAAGCCAAGGAGCAATAGTTCCTCATGTTATAGTTCATTTCATTTAAGTCTGAGAAAGATAGGGAGAGAGACACACACACACATAAGAAGAAATAGAGCAGAGATTAATTTAGCCTGACATGTATGAAATGTGGGTTCATGTCCCTGAGGGGAAGGTTTATAAAATGGAGTTTCAGCAAGATTTTATCTCAAAAGTGCAACTTTGAAGAACTGCTTCATCTTGCAAGTGTTAGATGTTTAAAAAAAAAACTTGGAATACCTTTGACTTAAGAGAGCACAAGAAAGAGTTTGTCCAAGTAAAAATATATAAGAGGACAACAAGAAAGGGCTGAGTGAGGGAGGTATTGTATAAAATCAGAGGGAGAGGAAAATTTCAAATTGTATTGACTTCAAAGAGGTCAATAAATACAAAATAAAATGTGGGATGGTGTTGCAGGATCACAAGCTGAGTGACTATTTCAAGCTATGAGCTAACAGATGGCAGGAACATGTCACAACATGAATTTTTCCTCAAGACGAGGTGTTGAACCATGACCTGCACTGAAGCTGTTTTCAAACTATTTCAAGACAAGATAAAAATATCAGTGTGTCAGTTGCATCACATCCTCTAGTTTCTTAAACTGCCTCAAAAAAGTGAGTTTATCTCCTGTTTTACTTTATAACTTCATTAGTTTAGGGGCTTCTTTAGGAGTCATAAGCTATTTATACAGAGTTTGCAAAGCCTCTTGGTTTGTCTTAAAATATGTGTGAAAAACACAGTGTCATCAGCATAGTCGAAATCATCTTAGTTTGCTTTACTAGTCTGTTTATGTCTACTAGAACTACTACTTTATCTGGTACTACGACTAGAACTATTTATGTAAATCTAAACAAATAAAACAATTTTTGGTTTTTATTTTTACAATTTACGTTAAGAATTGACTGTAAAACTATACTCAGCGTAGGTTGGGATATGTTGAGACTCAGCAATATTTTTGTGATTTACTGATTATTTTATAGGAAAGGTTAATCTGTTATTTTTTCCTGTCGATCTGAGAAAATAAGGGAAGATAAGAAAAAAAGTTTGATTTGGTTAATTCACATGGGTTTCATGGGAACTGCTTGTACTTGTGCTCATGAACACATAACTGCGTATGAGAGTGTGTGTGTGTAAACATGTCTGCAGAAACTGCGCCCACTCACACTTTGTATTCATGTCAAAGTTTCTCCATGTCTCCTGATATTACTAAACTGACATCCTGTCTCAATGTTCATTCTCTCTCTCTCTCTCTCTCTCTCTCTCTCTCTCTCTCTCTCTCTCCCTCATACACACACACACACACACACACATACATTTGTACATTCCTTGACACTATGTTTCAAGTGCTGGATGGAGGTTGTCATGGGAACGCATCTTTGACAGTTTTCTCAGCTCACAGTGAACACACAAAAGCTCACTCAGGAGGCAGAGAAAGCAGAGGCGTTACATGGAAGAAAATAAAAAGAGGGCTGCGTCTTTCACGCGGGCAGTGGTGGACCGTTGAATAGACGGAGAATCCGTAGGTGGGTGGCAACATGTTAGCCTGTTGATAAATGATGAGGGTCCCTGGCTGCCTACAGAGTTTGGATCTTCCTGATTTCACAGATCCAACCAGAAGGAAAAGCAACAATGTGCGTAAAGAAAATACTTCCTGTGTGTTGTTGGGTGCCTGTTTTGAATTGTTTAACTTTGTTTCCCAGTAGTTTCCCAGTAGATTCACAGGAAATGTGATGCATTATTGTTCAGGGCTTGACGTTTGACATCTGCGATGACATCACACATGTTATCAGTCATGTGACTTGACTGCCTGTCACCTGTGCTGCTGCTCGAGAAATTTAACTTTTCTCGACTTCTCACATAAAAGGATCAAACCCACAATTCAGTTCAGCTAAACAAGACGCCTCCCTCCTCAGAAGGAAAGAGAAGCAAGCATCCACGTCTGAATCCTACTTAATAGTTTATCAGAAAAACCCAATGAAACACTTTGGTTTCAAGCCTCACTCTGTTTCCACTAGCAACCTTTATTTTTACCTGTTTTAGCAACATCAATTTCCAGCCTGGGTCCTGTTATTTCAATAAGTCTCTCCGAATTACATCTCTCTCTGTTTTCAGTAAAATTGTCTGCTGTGCCTTGTCGTTGAGTTGTGAACTATTATTCTGGCGGAGTCCATTTCCTTCGCTGCAGCCCTTCACGTTTGTGTCCTTGCTCGGCTAAAGAATAGCCGGCCAAAATCCTGCCAGTCTCAAGCTGAGTGTCTCAATGAGAATGACAAATCAACCCAGCGCCAAAGACATGTGATGCTCTTACAGTAAATGAAGTGAAGACTCGGCCTCCCTGCTTCCATCTATCTGGTTGTCTCTGTCAGGCTGTCAGAGATTTATGACTGTATCACACCTCAAAACTTGCCAGTTCACCCAAATGCACTTAGAAATCACATCATGATGCCCGACTCCAAAACACAGGCTTATGAGAAGGTATTTACTGACGTAATGCACAGTACATGGCATGAGTTCTACCCACAACCAGGTGTGCAAAAACGAGTAAAAGCACAGTTTGATTTCCTTTGCAAGCTGTTTCCCAAGCGATATTGTCTCTTTAATGTGCACTCATTGCACTGAAATAAGCTGCTTATTCCTTAATAATGAAATGTAATATTGTCTTAATCAATAATAGTATGTTTGGAAGGAAATATTACACAAAATAGTGGTAGGCATATAATAGTGTACTTATCACAGTGCGGATTTCTACTGTCTTGATTTTTTTTTCCTTTTTTTTAGCCCTGAAGCAAAAACTGAATAATGAAATCTTCTCAGCTATCTCAGAGTTCATCTGTAACTTTGGAGAAGCCTGCATGCCCACAGCCTTCACATAAAGATAAAATGATATGCAGTGCACGACAACGCCAGAGAAATAAGCTGAAATCAAGACGGTGAGCTGACAGGTCCAGTATTTGTGTTATGCTGCAGTAATGAGGAATATTTGTGCGCATTATGGTCAGTTTGCCTCAATTGCATCACTTTAAATGACATAATCTGGTACTTTTTTACAGAATAATACAATATTGTGTAATTGTAAATGTTTGATTTTGTGCAGCTTGAAGGCTTTCTCAGCCTTTTAAGACACTTGTATGAATAGTATCTTTCAGAAACACTGAAACAATGACCTCACTGTATTCTAGGACAGAAAGATGGACTAGTAGTACTCCTAGTCAAACTTTAATACTGACAAAAAAAATTATTTTTCTTGCTTTGGTTTGAATAAACTTCATGAGCCAAATATAGTAGTTGAACTGTTATGGCATAAAGCTGTTTTTCTCCCTAAGTTGCGCAATACTTTCCCAAGCATTTCTCAATCTCAAACACAGGTGGGGTTTCTGCTGTGGCCTAAGTAAATACAGTAATACTTTAAAATAAAGTTGTATTTGGTACTAAAGAGATGCTGTTAAAACAGAGACTAAATATTCAGAGGAAGGTTTTTGACATGTTGTTACTGTCTGCAGCTGGTCTCCAGGGGTTTGAGTGAGATAAACCATAGTTAATGTTACAAATGTGTCCAAATATGCAATAAAGCATACCTCTATTACGCGTTCATAAATAAACAGAAATACACATTTCCTGTCTAGCAACTTTCAATAAAGGCCAGTAGAGCCAAAAAGCCACAAAAAACATATTCTATATCTTGTTTTGCATTGAAGCACTTACAGCTGTAATCTTCCCCCCAATTTTTTTCTCCTTTTAAGAATCTACAAAATGAATTTTTAACTAAGTAAACAGTGGTGTCTATTTTGAGTACATGAAGTTGCAAACATAAATTGTAATATAATAAACCCACACTTTTACTGCTGCAAACATCAGATGCCAAACACCACAGGACAACTTCAGAAGTCCTTTGTGCACTATCCAGCACATCTTTTCACCGACCTCTAATATGTCCCAAAAAAAACAAAACAGACTTCATCACGACCTCTACCAAGCCTCTCCACCCACTTCCACTTCATGTGCATGAGCACAAACCCTCCCCCTGTTGGTGATGGCAGAAGCAATGTTTTTTGGGGGGGCAGGCTGTTTGTTTCCAGCTCAGGGGCTTTGCATGACAACCTATTTTCTTTTTTTTTTGCTTTTTTTTTAAAAATCTCTAGTGGATGCTGGTCTGAGATAAAAATCACATAGAATCACTTACCCTACAATAACAACATTGTAATAATCTCATAACTATGACTCACAAAATATCTCTTGTGAAAAACTGATCCTGTGACGCCTGGGTCATAGGGAATTTCCAGTTACATATCTAAATCAAAAATGACCATTCATTGCAGTACACAGGACATCAACTGCTTTCACTGATTTATAGATTAATATATTCACTGCAAAATTGTGAACCTCTTGTTAAGAATATATATTGTTCTTTTTTTTTAAAAAAAGTACTTTCCATAGCTTCATTCCAGACTGTCCATCCAAATTTCTTGAAATCCTGAGATTTCACTCCCAAAGCAAAGTCATTAGTTCAGTGAAGAAACATGTACGTTGTCAAGGGGATCATTTCATACAAAACCAGCATATGCATGCCCAAACTCTCCCATGGATTTGCTTTTATGCACTGCATATTGAGATTTTTGACCTACCCATTCTCTTTGCATGTGTTGGTCTGTCCAAATTCTTTCCAAACACTTTGCCTCAGGATCCCATACCAGGATGTAAATATCTGTCTATTTTCTTGACCTCCTACATTTTCAACTTTGCAGGTGGGGGTCTTTTCACGTAGCTGGGTGTTTTTTCGGCCCCTTTTGGTCTCTGTACTGTTGTCTTTGTGTGATAACACTGGACTTACGCAAGCCAGAAAGAAGCATCTCTTTATTGCTTATTTAATGATGACCTAAAAGCCCAACTACAGATGCCCCATTTTAGCCTGTTCCTCTAAATATATATTTTGTGGTTACTTATAAGAAGGAGTCAAAATTTCAAATTTTAACTTAAAAACGTATGCAGGTGTAAGTCAACTGTTGTGTTGACTATCTCGGGAATAACTGATGAATAATGATTAAGTACGTGCTCTACATCGTTGCTCTTTTTTATTCTCCAAAAGTAAACTGGTCCAATAAAGAAGTTACATTCCAGCCTGCAGCATCTGCCCCTTTTTTGTCTGGGGATTTGATGTAAGTGTATAGTCCCAGGTTGTAGATCTTCGTTTGAGGGAAAACACATGAGTAATGATGGATTTTTTGTTTCCTTGTATCCGTGACTGATATTGCATGTCTCTTCCTTGTCAGGAAGGGAGCTACAGAAATTCTGTATGTTTCTTCTGTTGGTGAAGGAGGATATTAACTCACCATTCCCTCCTGCATCTTCCCGGAAGGCTTCAAATGAGCTCTGCACGGGAGGACCCCTGGGAAAGGTCAGCACAGCTCGGAGTCCTCAGTGGGACCACATCAGACACAACACGAGGGGGGATCAAAAGCAAGCCCACCAGTCAGAGCTCACAATGGAGCATCAGTGAGCCTGGAGAGGTGGAGGAGTGGGAGGATGAGTAAAGGTAATTGAGAAGCGCTTATAGAGGCAGGATGGGAGACGAAGCTGCAAGGGAAGACAGATGTGAGCAGGAAATGGGAGCATTTCAGTGCTCGTCTGCAGCTTGTAATTTACTTTTAAATCAGCACATTGATCAGCGAGTTCGAGGTACCATGCACCAACCTTCACATAACTCCCCTGCAGGTGAGCTTGACAGTATTTAAAGAAACATCCCAACCAGTGGCTAAAATTTCTATTTTGCTGCAATTTCTCAACCATATTAAAATGGATATACTATAAATTTTATACTAAAATAAACAAAAATCCCAATTTTGTTTCTAACAGTTTCTAATTATCATTATTATTATTATTGTTGTTGTTGTTGTTGTATCGCTATGAATACATTGTGTAATTTTATTCACCTTTCTACTTTTTGTATTTATTTTTTAGATTTTTTTATTGGATGAATTATTTTTTGTTATTATTGTTTTGGTTCTGAGGATAGTGCAGAAGTCTCAGAAAGGCATATATCAAATATACATCAGGCATCAAATATGTGGATTTCTTTCAGTGACCATTATTTCAAAGCAGGAAATAACTCCTGACAAAAATCTGCTCCTTAAAATAATAATTGTTCAGTGAGAACAATTTAAGTTGTAAACTGAACTCTGGAGGTCCTTAGAATTTTTAGATACTTATTTTTATTTTACAGCTTTTTTTGTTGGCTCTGCAAGTCTGCAGCCTACATGTATTAAATAATTGATGGACTGAGCCACAGTGAGATCATCCACTCATCTGTTAACTGTAGTTTTCAAACTTTAGCTTGACATTGAGACCAGAATTGAGCACTTTTGGACAAGAATGTGAAGCTGGATAGTGATCCTTGACAGCTCATTAAACAAAAGTCAGTATCTTTGAGGATGAATATGAAATTGTTGACATCATTTACAGGAATGATGTAGCTGACACCATGATAACTTATGGAAATAATGTAGTGATTTACTATTTTTAAGAGATTTTTGAACAGGAGCGTGTTTGAGCAGGTGTTGTTTCAAAGCCAGCTGGTATTATTACACTCCTTGACATTTCTGTCCCAGCATCACATCTGACAGAGGATGATTTATCTCTTTCTTCTACATTTGATGAGCTAACTTGGATCCCTGCTCACCCTATGATGCCAATAGGCTCACTTAATGTTCAAAAACAACACACACAAAAAAATGTTTGCTGTATATTTTCTTTCTAACCGTTTCTAATGCAGACAACTGACCTGCCAAGATATTTTTAAGTTGTATTCATTCAGTTGTCTGGTTCAAATAACTGCAAGTTATATAAAGCTGAAAGGTCTTCAGGGAGAGCTAAGATCAGCTCAAAGCAAAAAGAGTCTTTTGAGACAACCATTTCTAGCCCCATAAATCATACAATGCAGAAAAAAAAAAAAAAAAAAAAAAGGAGTGACTCATAACACTAAAATCAGCCAGTTGCTTTCTGAATGAAAAAGCAATGGCACAAAGTAAAAAAGAACACGGAGAAAAGAGGTTGAAAACAGCTTGATTTTAACGTCTCTGATGGACGAGGAAGCAGACCCTATGGGCAGGAGTGGGATGAAGGAGTTTGGGTGACAGTACCCACATCTCGCCGTTGCCTGCGGCTTTAACGCCTCCCGTGGTCTGCTGGGGAGTGATGTCACTCGGATTTATGTGAAGCCCACTTGTCCCAACCCATCATAGACATAAACAAAGCACAGAGTACAGTATGTACAAAACTGTGCACACACCACAGGTGTTTCACTATTAAACACAAAGCAAATATTATTTTATATTTACTTCATACACAAAAGCAGACAGCAAATAAATACTTCTTCCCACGACTAGTCAAAAATTCATAGCATAAGTTGCAAAAGCTGTACCTTGCATGTGAACTGTGATAAGGTAAATATTTTAGAGGAATATTCCTCCTTTTCTTAGGCATCTATGGCTGCACCATCATCCACTTAGCTGCTCAGATCAGACAAAAAAACAGGACGCACTGATGGATACGCTCACTTTTAGTTTCCACCCATTCTACAAACATAATTAAACTGCACACTTATGCACTGTCTCTTAATATAAGATGGGAAGGAAGAGAAGAAGAGGATCCACTGGGTTTCACCCCCGCATACTCAGTTCAGTAACTGCAAACCATGTCCCTGTTTTCAACCCCGGTTTAGTCCCCTCAACGCTAAAGTCATTTCCTATAAATAAGCCGGTCACACAAGCCAGGCTGCCCCTCTCGTGTTTCTACCTTATTTTTCTCAGCTGTGATCAGCCCCCACCGGTGTTTCATTTAGGAAGTGCACCGTTGGGGACTCAGTGATGCTTTGCTGTGTCGGAGCTGAAAATGCTTAGGCCAGCCCATCAAAGGAAAATACTACGCACTCATGTGGGAGGCCAAGGACGGCCTCACCGTGACCATAGGACGCTTTTAAATTACAGTACGTGCACATTATGTACTGCACGGTACACAGGCTGCACATCCCAAACTAACACCACCACACCGGACTCCTCCTCTAAAATCAAATCAGCTGCATCTGATTGTTTAAACGTAAACATATAAAATGCTTAATTTCTTGAAGACAGATTTTTTGTTTGCATTAATTCACCCTTTAGTTTGTGTACCTATTAAATTAATAGGCTTTTATATCCTGATGCAATAGAAAATACATAAAAACTTATGTGGACGTTGCAGGAGGGGAAAAAAGGGAGAAAAATTTCTGGCAAGGAGCAAACGATAGATTTTATGTCTAGTAGCATTTCTATGGAAGGAAAAAAAAGGCAATCCAGTCCTGAAAAAGACAAATGACTTCCATTGACTCAAAACAAACAAGACAGAGATAGTATCAACAAACACGTATGGTGTAAACCCTTCAGTATTGACTGTTTTAAAAATCACATACGCGCTCATTTGCACGCATGTCTTCCTCTCTCTTCTCCACAGTCATGTATTTTTCACTGCACAGCCTCTTCTCTTTCCTTTCTCTGTTGATATTCTCCTTAGTTTCTCCCCTGCCTTCCCCTTCCCTCACACTTCTTGCATTTTTCACCCTCTCCTCTCAGCTTTCGCTCGGCCCTGTTCTCCTCATCCCCACGCACGTCAGCCCCACGTACCGAACCAGGCCGAGCACAGGTGTCGACTTTCACACCGCCGAGCAAAAGAAACTGATTCTGTCAAGCCAGTGAAGAAGAAAAACACTTCGAAAGGGATCTCTTTGCATTAAGTAATGAACACATTTTCCCTGATTCATGACAACTTTCGTGAAACAGGGATGCGACATGAAAGCTGGGTTTCAGCGGGGTCCAAGCAAACGCACAGTGTCAATGCAACGAGAGGATCAGAGAAGTCTGAAAACACATTTCAGAAGTGAGATGGCCAAATGAAGGAGCACTGTGGTGAATACAGAGCAGGCTGATTGTATTTATGCTGATAGGAAAGGCTGAAGTCAAGAGCATCTGGACAGAAAGGGACTTCCATAGCAATGAGGTGATCAGGCGGCAGACACAACCTGCTGGAGCCAATGCAAAGCTCCACTCCCTCCACTCTTCTGCTCTGATAAGTGTGACCTTGAAACTGCAAAAACGCCCACACAAGTTCATTAAACAGCATGAAAACCCTTTTCTTCCCATCACAAAGCTGGGGATCAGTTCTTTTGTTTCTGCATTTTAGCTGAGGTGCAGTAACTCCCGGCATGTTTCTGCCTCAGAATCTCCTCTCTGGGCTACCACGCACTCTGTGACGTCAGGAGGCCCTTTGTCAGTGCACGCAGGAAACACTGTCAGCTCATGTGTAGCTTAAGAGGCGGAGAGGTGGATGAGGTGGGATGACGGGAGGGAGAGAGGTGGGCTTTGGGCTGTGAAGTCACTGTGTTTGGGGGGGGGTGGGGGGGGGGGGGGGGGGGGGGGTGTTGCATTACAACAGAGGCTCGGTGGCCTCCTTCTGGCTGCATGAAAGAATGCACCAGACTACAGGGTTTTTTT
>JAOWBL010002329.1:0-13864 GCA_028564865.1 Zenarchopterus dispar
ATATATATATATATATATATATATATATATATATATATATATATATATATATATACACATACATACATACATACACAAAAAACCCATCTTATTTTTCTGTTGATTGGATTTGAAAGGGTATTCAAATATAAATTTAAGACTAAGATAAATTAAGACCTTATTATTAGAGAACCTAATACTTGTTATAATACTTAGATGAAGAAAAAGACTGGAGTTTCATCACAACTTGTTAAATGTACGCTTTTTTAAAATTTTCTTTCCCACAGTCACTGAATGCTGCTTACCGGGAACTTGTTCATGTAAAGAACTCAAGAACTTTACGATATTAACTGAGGCTTAACTACAAAACAGATACAAGGAACGTATTTAAACAAACCAAATTTTCTCAAGATCATGTTACAGTAATTCAGGTTCAGTAAACTCATACTGCAGCAGAAAAACTCAGTTGTTTTAACATGACTCTAGTCAGTGTTTTTCACACAAATATGCTTTATGATGACAAAAATACCAAACTCAGAATTAGAAAAGAATGATATTTTTGTTTTCTTTTTGTGGTCTTCTTTAACTGTTTTTGCTTTTTCTTATAGAGTGGCAGTTCTTCCATTACTCTGCAACCTCTGGAGTTCTAGTTGTGAACACATGACATCTACCAGCTGGTCACCAGTGACAGTTTTCTGCTTAACTGTAAATTATCTTTACAGGCTTCAAAAACTGTGGAATGATCTAAGCTGCTCCCGGTACTGGCGGCACTCGTTAGTAAATGATTAAATTAGAAATGTGTTATTCCAGATTTTCATACCAGCTTTTTTTTATTCAAAGTGAACATTATTTTAAAGAGTTTAATTGAAAGTCTTGGACCCCATTAAAAGTTTATGATGACTCACACAAATGAATACTGATAACAATCAAACAGCAACAAAGACTGAATGACTGAATGAATGGAGTAAATGAATGAATGATTGAATAATGAATGAGTGACTGAATGAATAGTAGTAATGTTTCTAGAAAATGACTGAAGCTTTAATAACACAGGAAGACAGCAAGCATAGAGACTTATCGCCACGGCGACTGCTCACATTGGTCTCTTCTAGGACGTCCTGTAGCTCGTGTGACTCCGCTCCCGTCAGAGCTGCTCCCATGTCACTCAGGTAGATGGGATTATCAACCACTCGTTGACCCGCCTGCATCATCTGCAGCACCGACTCCCTGACACACAAACACATTTCTAATTATTTCCACATGATCAATATTAAGATTTAGTCCAGACCTCTGGTCTCAGAAAAGCAGCCGTTCTCAGTTGTATTGACACAAACATTCAGTCTGATTGTTCTGGATTTGACTGGGGGTGGAACCAATGAATGCAAAAGAAATGGTATCTGGACACCTTTAGACAAACGTCAACCTAACAGGTAGACAAACCATGAGAAGTAGTTGGAGCAACAAGCATATCCTGTACAACAATACCAGTTGGCATTTGACATGGATTGAACGATGTCTCATTCAACAAACTAAAGTCTGAAACTGTCGGACTTAAAAGTTTGAACCTCTACAGTCCAAACAAAACATTTCCAGATGTGTTTGATTTGATTTCAGCAGCTGGAAATTCAGTAAAATCTTTCAAACATTGTCAAGTTCTGAGTAAACAGGACAGTAGTGATGAATTATTATGTTTACTTTGCCAACTATTCGTAATACAATACTTAGCCAACCACCACAAGAATATTATTAAAACAATTCTAATAATAAAGTACAGTTAAAGTAAAAAAATACATTGCATCAAAAATGCTCTAACAGCCATTCATTTGCTGGTGATCAATTTGAAAAAAATATTTTGAATTGATTCTCTTGCATTATTGTTTTGATCTGGTATTTTAAATTTAGAAGGATTAATTTCATTTGAGTGTGAAAATATAATCAGTAAATGTGTTGGATGGAGCACAGTCGGAAGCTGAACAAGAACTAGAACAACCCCTATGCATGTTTCTGAAGAGTCCTGAGGTCCCAGCAGTCCCAGTCCTGGTTTTCTGAAGCTTCTCTTTGGTCTTTAAGGCTGGTAGCATGTCTTTAGCTGAAAAATGGCTAAAACCAGGACCAGTAGACCTGAAACCAGGAGAAACCAGGCCCAACGGAGCTGAAATCAGGACCAGCAAAGCTGAAACCAGGACAAACCAGGACTGATGGAGCTGAAACCACGAGAAACCAGGACTAGCAGACATGAAACTAGGAGAAACCAGGCCCAACGGAGCTGAAATCAGGACCAGCAAAGCTGAAACCAGGACCGATAGAGCTGAAACCAGGAGAAACCAGGACCGATGGAGCTGAAATCAGGACCAGCAAAGCTGAAACCAGGACCGATAGAGCTGAAACCAGGAGAAACCAGGACAAACCAGGACTGATGGAGCTGAAACCACGAGAAACCAGGACTAGCAGACATGAAAATAGGAGAAACCAGGAACAGCCGAGCTGAAACCAGGACCAGCGGTGCTGAAACAAGGAGAAATCAGAACCAGTAGAACTGAAACCAAGACCAGTAGAGTTAAAGCCAGGACCGATGGAGCCAAAACCAGAACTAGCAGTGCTAAAACCAGGAGAAACCAGGACCAGCAGAGCTGAAACCAAGACCAACAATGCTGAAACCAGGAGAAACCAGGACCAGCAGAGCTGAAACCAAGACCAACGATGCTGAAAACAGGAGAAACCAGAACCAGCAGGACCGAAACCAGGAAAAACCAGAACCAAGGGAGATGAAACCAGGGGAAACCAGGACCAACAGAGCTGAAACCAAGATCAACGATGCTGAAACCAGGAGAAACCAGAACCAGCAGGACCGAAACCAGGAGAAATCAGAACCAAGGGAGCTGAAACCAGGAGAAATGAAGACCAGCAGCGCTGGAACCAGGAGAAACCAGCGGAACTGAAACCAGGCCTGGCAGAGCTTTGCTGGGACCTCCAGAAATGTGTTTATTTCTGTGGTAAACTTAATTTTTTTTTAACATGGAGGTCAACATACAGTTGGATCTGGATCCTAGTGGTCAGTAGAGGAACTGCAGCTTCTGTAGATCCTTTTTGGCTAAAACCTGGAAGTTGAAATGCCAGAGCTTGATCCAAATCTGACAATTACTCCTTGGACAATTTTAAACCAAACAGCTGGAGCTTCTGGTGGGACTCTCCACTGACTAGAACATCCATGATTTGTGGTGGCAGCCAGACCATGGAACAAATGATCAGTGAATGGAACATATTTACATATATCTATTATATTGACTGTTGCATCCCCGGTGAGAAGAATATTAAGAAAACCAACACAGGATCAGAGAAACCATCAAAAACTGGTGTTTCAAGATCTAATTGTAGATCAACAACAACTGATCACAGACAGAAGCAGTGGTTGGTACCATGCATTCTCTTCATCGTCATGTGGAAGAATAAATCTAGCCTTAAGAGAATTTTAAGCCACACATTTTTCCGCAAAGAGAACCAATTCCATTTTTTTTTTTAAAATGTTGCATCCATTAATCAATTAACTTGTGCTCATTAACAAACCATAAGACGGTTTGAAGGACAGAAGACCAACCTCAACTCCAGCTGCACACAAAAGGAAATGAAGAAAGTCCAGCAAAGTAGTACTGTAGTGCCGATTACAGATTCTGAAACCCAGAACCTCATGGAAGACTAACCTGTAGAGCGGGTTGAGAGCAATGATGTCTCTGATGGTCTTCACGATTTCTGCTGTGAGAGCCTGAACAACACAGAGACACCAGTTATTCCACTCAAACCACAAATCTGAAGGAAACTTCAATAGAAGTTTCCTTCAGAACTTGGAGTTTTACTGGACCTCAAAGTTTAGTTTCGTGTGGTCTACCTTGACCTCCTCGGTAACAGTGAACTGCTCATGCTGGACGTTGTCAACTTCCACCATCAAGATGGTGGTGGAGGGCAGCGGCTGAAGCTCTGCACTCAAGTCTGCCTCTGAAATCTGAACAAAGTTCAATGATGTTATTGATGATGAAGAAAGAAAACTAGCACTTAACCTGTTTGTCCTTATATCTGCTTCACAAAGGACTTACAATTTGTTAAAAAGAGCAGTTTTTTTTTTCTGCAGCAGCTTCGTTTCAAAGAAAATGCAGAAGCAAACTGTGAAACCTTTCTATCACTAAGTGTCAACAGCTTGTTGACACTTAATTACAACTGACAGCAACTTTTCTGAAATAATTCAACGGGTAAATCTCAGAGAAGTTACACTTCAGGGACCTAATTTGGATTCTAAAAGACTTAATTGGCAGTTTGAGTCGATACATAATTCAGTTTAGGGAAGTATTTGTATTAAAGCGCTTGTTAAATAACTCACTAGATGTTTCCAGCTGCTGAAGGAAAATCTAGTGAGAGCAGCAACTCTTGGTGGATGTTTCCTTCTGCAACAGTAACTTCAGTAGACGTTTCCTTCAGCAGCAGTAAGTCTCAGTAAATATCAATCAGGCCTGGACTTTGTTAGGCCACAGCCATATATGGAAACAAAGAAAGGGCCTAACATCAGCAGCAAGGTCTAACTGCATGGTTTCAAATAAAAGAACCTTCTAAAAAGACTCAAATCTCCATCAGGCTTTGCTCCATTTTATGATACCTTTGAAGATAAGGAATTCCCATCCTTATTGGGTATAGACACCAAAACTGCTGCTGATGTGCAGCAGCCCAGACCAGACTATTAAGAGCGGCTGCTCTCTCCCTGGACCTCTCTTCCTTGGAAGCTCTCCTCATAAGATCTCTCTCAAAAGGTCTCACCAACTCCTGATCCTGGGAACAGTGGAGGTCACAGCTCCAACTTTAGCATGATGTGCTACCAGCCAAGGGCCTGGCTCCTCCATCACCACAACGTGTCAACGTTCCGAGTCCCAGATGAGCCAAACAAGGATCCATACATGCCGCAACAACGTGAATGCCTTCAGACTGACCCAGAGACAAAGGAAGTCTAGCTGCTGTTCATCCTCATGGATATGAGAAGAGAACGAAAGAGCGGCGCTCCTCGGCAGGACCACTAACTGTTAACTGAACCGAGGGGAACGATGGTCTGCCGAGGACAAAAACACCACTTCCATCACTCACAAGGTGATCCACTTCAGAAGCGGATTTTATGTCTGGGCAGAGAAACTTAGTTAACGCATTTAACCAGTTTTGTTTTGCTATGTTGCACATGTTGTGAGCTGGACTGCATAACTGTGTTTATTTGTTATTGTTGCTGAAATGCGTTTGTTTATTTTAGCTTACTGATTACTCTATCCAGGTGTCTGGATGTTGATGCCTTCTCCCACAACAGAAAACGAAGTTTTTCATTGTTTCCCAGTTAATTGACCAGAGAGCACATGTGAAGTTAGCTTCACATTGGATGTCTTTGTGTGGGGAAACATCAGAGCAGCTTAGTTTTCTGGTGGTGAGAAGTTATTCTGGTGTTTTGGGGTTTTACCGTCTTCTCTTCTTTCTCTCATTCTTCCTACTATCCCCCCTACTCCCCCGCTTCACACCTGACGGCGAACCACTCTAGACTGAGTTGAAGGTTGTGAGGTGATGAAGCCAGGACTTCATTTGTAAGAAAAGCTGGGATGAAATCACCAAACCAGAAACTCTCCATCTGCTGGCTGCATCTGGGGCATATGTCCAGAGAAGTTAGGCTGCTTCTGCAGTTTGCCAGAGTTCTTCTCCAGAATATAATAATGACATAATCTTATTTAATAATCTGAGTCTGTTTGTACCACTGAAGACCTGATAAGGAGCATAAGAGTTTTCAATTTCTCCTGACCCAAAGTATTAAAAACAAAGGGTCTGTAGTTTATTTTCAGTACTTGTTCATCACCACTTGGGTCAAACACTGAATGTTCCAGAGGGAGTAGTGAGGGGGCGATGGTGTTTGTGTTACAGGAGGTTGCTGAGAAACCTTGTCCTCGAGCTGCTCTGACAGTGTATTCGGCGGGTCCTTGCGGCCCCGTTTGGACTTTCGCCTGGGTGGGGGTTTGGTGTGGGACTCTGGCTCAGACTCTGACCACTCCGATGGCTCCTCAGCCTCAACCTCCAGCCGTCTTGTTATTCGGATCCTGAACACACAAGCACACAGGCAGCAATGAGGCTTGGAAGGACTTTGCCTTCAAAGCGTGAACCGGCAGCAGCATGGCCCTGACCTGCGGTGCCCCATGACGATCATCCTCAGCTTGTCTCCAAGATCCTGCATCTCATGAATCTGGACAAAGGTCCCAGTGGAGTAGATGGCACCCAGAGACTCCACCACATCTGACTCATTACTGTGACACAGAAACAAAAGTTTACTGAAACCTCACAGACGAGCCACCAGGATCTCAGGGTGTCCCACCGACACCAGGGATGGAGATCTGCAGACGCTCAAAGTCAAAGCAGAACTGAGGCATCAAACATATACAAAACACTCCGGAACAGTGCCAAGAATGTAAATAAAAAAAGAATTAAAGTTACAAATCTCACAAACTCAAGTTTTATTCAAAATAGAACAGAAAACATTTCAAATCAAAGTGAGACATTTTACAAATTCATGAAAACTATCAGTTCATTTTGAATTTCATGGCAGTAAGTTGTCGCAAAAACATCCATTGTGAATAAAATGTTTCAATTATTTTAGATTATTATTTCTGATTTTACAGGGTCCTGACACTCTTTACTTATTGTTGTGTAAGTGTACATGACACAAATAATCTCAGCAACAAAAATGCTGAATTTTCTGAAACTCTTAAAAAGTAAACTGGTCAGAAAAGCGATGGGAATGTTTTCAGAGGGATTAACAGACCAGGAGGAAGCGTAGAGCAGGAGGGACTTACGCATCATCCTTCTTCATGAAGACTCCAGCGTACGGCTGAGCCAAGCGGACCTTCCTCCTCAGCAGCTCCATTAGTTCTTTGTTCTTCACCTGCCGAGTTGAGAAACACCACAAGCATCAGCACAGAAGACTACTGGCTGCTGGACACGCCACATCTATAACCTGTCCACGAGATGAGACAACTGTCCAGGGAAGTACGCTGCTTTTTCACTGGAAATACATCTGCCAGCTTCACATGGAAGAACGTCACTTCACTAGTCAGCAGATGTGTGGTTAATGAATCTTCAAAACCAGAGAACCAGTCCAGAGAGAAAACACAAATAAAATAGTCTTGTGTAAATGTTTGCAATCTTACTTTTGATCCTTTGGTTTATTTCTGTAAAGAAATAACAATAATCTGGCTATAGAGGGTCTTGTCTAAAACAACCTCAAGTGAACAACAACATTACTTCTTATATTGTGCCATTATTTATAAAATAAAAATGGGGGGAAAAAAAACATGTGGGCAATACTAAGTACCTCCTTACTGCTTCAGTAAGATTAAAGGGCTGGTACTGTACAAATTTGAGTCATTACAAACTATTTGTAATGACTCAACTACAATTAATGAGTCATTACAGTGACTGAATTACTGAAGTTGAGGGGAATAATTGAGTCATTACAGTGACTCAATTATTGTAACAACTCAATGTGAGAATAAAAAAGATGCACTGATAATAGTTGGACAAAACTGTAATCAAATTCTACAGGTACATAGAGATTCCCACCAAAGTGCAAGTAGATTAGAGTTTACACCAGGCCATCCCATAATAACCTGTCCTCACTCATCCCTGTAATTAGTCTGCATAATTTCCAATTAACATGGAGTTGGAAATGAAGAATTGTCCTTCTGCAGAGCTGGTAGTAGTTTTAGATCAGAGCTGAGCTCAGGAGGAAACA
Organism: Zenarchopterus dispar; assembly: GCA_028564865.1. Lineage (NCBI taxonomy): Eukaryota > Metazoa > Chordata > Actinopteri > Beloniformes > Zenarchopteridae > Zenarchopterus > Zenarchopterus dispar. The sequence goes on from JAOWBL010002329.1 coordinate 7,772, forward strand.
CATCTAGAATGAGGAGAATGAGGATCAACTGGGATGATAAAGATAAGGGGAGTGAGCGGGATGAGAAGGATAACCGAGGTGATGAAGATGAGCGAAATGAGGGTATGATAAAGAGGAGCAGGATGAGGGAATGAAGAGGATGAGAGGGATTAGAGAGGAATGGAAGCAATGGACATAAACTTCACTCTGAGCTCCAGAGTTGTCATCCATCAAACATCTCATACCTGCAGCTCTAACAGTTTCTGGAGTTCTGCTGAGGCCAGAAGTGGGTGCAGGTTTTAAACACCGCAGTTTTGTTTTTATGCAGAAACGTTTAAGTGAAAACTCCCACTGAGACAATTTTAGACAGTTAAAACTGAGCTGAACTGCTGGTGCACAGGTTCAGTTTAGGTGATCACATTGTTGTGGCTCAGCTGACAAACAGATGTCAGAACTTCATGTGGACACCAACATGAACCATTTTTATTTAACACTAGAGTTTTAGTTTGGAAAGCTTTCTAATACCACACTTAAATAAATGTGGCACTGGAGTGAAAGTACAGCAGAAACATAAAATCTAAACACTAGAAATCCACACTTGAACTCCATTTATTGGACCAAGGCCTGAGTAACAGAAGCTTTTAAGAGGTGTCTTTGAGGAGGAATGTTTATAGACTTTCCTAGTTAACTATTTTGACATTTAGTCATATGGATGTTTGTACAAAGTCATATCTCTTGATATGGCCTAGTAAAGCTTCTGAAACATCCTAAAGGAAGGGGTATATGCATTTTAGATGACAGACATCTCTTTGCATTTTCACAGTCAAAAAAAGCAGATAAAAGATTCAGAAAAAATTACAAACATTTCCATAAAATAATTCAACAGTCCTGTTCTTGGACACGTGCATTTTTAACAAAAAAGACCCTAGAACAAAAGTAGTTTTTATTTGGTACAGGCACTAGGAATTATGTGACTCAAATAGCTTGCAATTTAATTTACAACGGTGGTCCACTTTACCAAAAGTAAGATGGACATCAGAACTGGACAGCAGAAATTAAGTTATATTGCTTTTTGTTGTTGTTCTTTTACCATTAGCTCAGTAACTTTTTGTCTGTATATTGTTATATGTAAAGTCTTAACTTTAAACAGATAACCAGCCACTACTTACAGTGTTCTGTGTTCTTCACCACTTCATGCTGGAAGTAGTTGAGTTATCAGCTTCCAGCATGTTTGACTTAGATGATGTAACATTTTATGGCAAATTAGAACAAAAAAAGTTAACTGATTGACAAACTGTAGTTGAGCATTAACAAATCAGAACACTGGTAGTAGAAAGATAATGTATAATTTTTTTATTTGACAAATGTTCCTAAATAATTTTAAGGCTACTTTGTTTAAGCCTTTTGCAAAGTTAGTAAAGTAATGCTTTACTCAAGTCTGCAGCCTTGTCTGGTCCAGTCTCCTCCACACATTTACGGTATCGAATCGGATGATATATAATATATCGGTACCGGAACAGAGAAGGAAACCTGGATGGTGTAAGGCCACAATGACCATGAGGAGGTGCGCACATGTACGAAAGGTTACGTCATTCTCACCTCAATAATCTTGATGAAGCGCGGGAAGACCGGGTTCCTGCTCACAGCAATCAGCGGGACATTGGGGAACACCTCCGGGACCATCATGGGGGTAAGCGCTGTCATCTGCGGTCCGCTGTAGGCGGCTCCCCCGTCTCCCGCGGACTCCTCACCCCCTGAACCCGCGGCGTCCCCGCCGTCCTCCCCGGAGAAGCCCGCTCCTGAAGCGCGGTTTCCATACGTCCTGCTCGGCACGGTGAAGGCTCCGGAGCTCCGTGTAGAGAGGCCGGTGTGACTCAGAGGGATGGCCGCGGCCCGAAGCCACCGCTGCGTGACAGGGGTCAGCCTGCAGCCCGGCGGCGTCGCAGCCAGCCTAGGGCGGGAGCAGCAAAGCGCCGGCCGCAGCCTAACCCCGGGGGAAGCGTCGAGAACAGCCCGGTAGAACCGGAGCAGCAGAGGAGGGTTGGAGCCCAGCTGCCGGACGGCACCGATCATTTTCACACCAGGGGCCATGTTCTGGACGCTTCTCATACACGTGACCGCCACGTGACCTGGCGACCTCCAGCTTCCGTCAACGCTTGTTGACGTCTCCTGCCCTGAGATCACGTGTTCCGTGTTTGGTATATGGCAAGCCATCAGGGTCAGGAAGTGTCGATTAAATAACGCCTTTTGTAATAGCAAAAGAAATCAGTAAATAAATATAGTGGAGAAATGTTAACAAAAATATAAAGTAATGTGATTTTTTTTCTTCTCACTTCAGATTTGTGATAAAAGTATGAATATTGAGACTAGTCGAAAACAATTAAATGTTTTCTATTTTCTTTGCCTCAGCTGAAATACAGAAGCATGAAAGCCTTTAAAGCTTTCTCTTACTCTCTCTCTTTCTCTCTCTCTCTTACACACACACACACACACACACACACACACACACACACACACACACACACACACAAACCACTTCATAGTAACAGTCATAAACACTTTTACCAGATAAGTAAATCTATTTTTAATTTGTATTCAAACTAAAATTTGTATGTTTTTTTTTATGGTCACTTAAACTAAAGATGTTTTTGAATACATGTTAGCTGGTAATGTCACCAAGTACATTGCTGTACCAGTACCACAAAGACTGAACCACAGTCTTCCAAGTACATCCTCTGAAGTCATACTTTATGAAGTTTGAACCAATCTAGTATTCAAGTCCGAACTTGGTGTTGAGAAATGGTCATATTAACCTTTAAACCAAGCAGAGAAGAGCAGAATACACCCATTCATCACTGATCTCCTTAACAACATGATTACAACTGTTGTTCTAAGAAACCTTCTGAAACCACAAATGATTTTTTTTTAAGCAGAAAAGAAAACACAACAAAAATAGGTTAGAAAGCATATTATGAGGCGACTAAGATAATGTAGTTATTACCAACTCCATCTGAAGCGTAAAGATTAAAGCCAGTCACTGCTTTTTATTTATTTATGTTTTATTGGTAACTTGTGTGAAACATTAACAGTTTAAATGTTTAAGCAGCAACATCTAAAGTGAGAATGCATGGACAGATTTGGTGAACACGAACAGAAGGTAACATTTGTTGTCATCGCAATTTCAGCTGTGCTGAACTGAACTGAGATGTAGATTTTTATAGCTCTCCTCCAGAGCTGCTTGTTTGCCTGTTTGGCAATCTTTTTGGATTAATCAGGTTTGGGTGACATCACTTCCTGCCGATATGGCACCACGGAGGGAAATTAAACTTCAAAGGAACTCTTAAGAACAATTGTAGCTTATGCAACAAAGGGTTTGTCCAACTCCTTTAAGGTAGTCTATGAAAAAATCGGAAGATCTATCCTATCTTGACAAACCTCCAGGACTTGTATGTAAAAATAAAACACACTACATTAAAAAGACAAAAGTTTAACCAAATATTGTAAATCCAAAATAATCAGTTTCTACAGTTCTGTTTTTTGTCACCCATCTGCTGAACTTCCAAAATGAATCATGTGGTCACAGTGGTGGCATTTCTGAATATTTTTAAATACTATATCCATGTACTATTCTTCAAGTCATGTTGCTAAGTAAGCAGATATATTTAGTTGTTATACAGAACTAGTTAAAAGTGTATTTCTTAGTCATCCTCCTCATCCTCTTCCTCCGACTCCTCCTCCTCCCCCATCTGCTCTGTCTCCTCTTGGGCAGTATGCCTCTCGACCAAAGCTCTCAGCATCTCTTGTTCCTCATCCACTGATGGGTCCAAGGCCTCTGTGATCTCAGGTCCACTGGCATATTCTTCCTGTGGTGGTGGGGGTATTGTTGGGCTGTAGCATCCCCCCGTGTATTTCTGACCCCATCCGATATAAATGTTCTCAAACTTCCTGAAAAAAAAGAGAGCTACAAATGTGCATTAAAGACACCGAGAGGTGAGAAGCCAAAGTGACTCTAGTGTTTGCAGTTACCTTCCAGAAACGTATGTATATGCCCCTGGCCAAATGTTGGACCGCAGCACAGCCACCGCATGCTCGGGAGTGAGGGTGGAGGACAGCATGGTGCTCCAGGGAGGGGTGTTGAGTGTTTCTGAAATATACAGGTATCAAAGGGTTTTTAAGGTACCACAACTAAAATATCATCCTCAGAAAGCTGATTTCAGGATCACTACAGAAGCCTAAAGGAGGGGGCCCTCTGGTCCTCTGCTTAGAGACGCTCATGACTCCAGCTTGGGTAAGTGGAAGTCCATGGATGGATGAAGGAAAAGAGTTGCAGTCTCAAGCATTTTCAAGCACATACTTCAAAAGTCAAGCATTTTGAAACCTTGAAAACATAAAATTAAAACAGCACAAAATAAATCTTGCAATTTTAGCTCTGAGGGTCTCCTTCAAGGGGTCAAGGTTAAATCTAGTCTAGTTTTCTTGCCCAAGTAAAGCTGTGATGTGATTTTCAGTCATCATCCCAGATTACTGGTCTATTCAGACCACAGGTCTGACCACTTATTAATTGGAGTATTAAAGTAATTTTCTTATTCAGATTACATGACTAATCACAGACAAAGGATCACAGACTACAGGATCTGACAGAAACTCATTCACTTTACTGTTCTCTGAAACAATATTTCACAACAAAACACACAAGAAATGAGATGTAACCACATGCATAGCCAGCTGATTATTTGAAAATAAAAATGGTTGAAGGGAGGAAAGAAATGTCACAAGCTGTTTTTGATTTAATTTATTCAGAAAACAAAAGGAAAAAAAAAGAGAAACATCAAAGCAACTGGACTTGGTTTTTTTGGTTCAAGGAGGTAGTCCACCAGAGGTTTTGCATGGACTTTAGGTATTTAAATTCTATTTCAATCTTTGACCCATAGCCAATGTCTCAGGTTGATGACCTGTTGGAGAAAGTGGGCACGGCAAAGTACATTACCACTTTAGACCTAAGCAAAGGTTACTGGCAGCTGGCTTTGGCACTAGAGGCAAGGGAGTTGAAAACCTCTTTTGGTATGTGCCAGTTTAAAGTTATGCTTTTTGGCCTCCAGGGAGAACCAGCAACATTTTAACGTCTAGTGGATCATGTTCCGAGAGATTTTGTCTGAGTTTTCTGCAGCATATCTGGAGTGACAGCAGAAATGAAGTTACATTGCTTTTTGTTGTTGTTCTTTGACCGTTGGCTCAGTGAGTTTTGTCTGTATATCATTATATGTAGAGTCTTAACTTTAAACAGATAGCGGGTCAGCGTGGTTGACCATCAATCTATACAAGTGTGCTGTGGCACATAAAAATATAGAGTACTTGGGATTTGTCACTGGATTTGGACAGACAAAACCTCAAATAGGGAAGGTGGAGGCCATCCAGTCTTTTCCTTTTCCCACAAGGAGGCAGTTTACTCGCATTTATTCCTACATACCCTGGATTTCAACACACTGTTTAAAATGTGTCGCACCTTGGAATCGGCAAAAGAATGCTTTAGGGGTGGGCCTTGGAGCGGTTCTTCTATAGGAGGTGAATGGAGAGAGGAGACCAGTATGATTTCTGAGCTGGAAGCTATTTGACAGAGAGAAAATACTCGATTGTGGAAAAGAAGTGTTTGGCAATGAAGTGGGCCAATGACGCCCTGCGATATTATTTGCTTGGACACCACTTTTTTCTGGAGACTGATCGTCATGCCCTGAGTGGCTGAGCCATATGATGGACGTGAATGCTTGTATTTATAGTGATACAACGTCACTGTGGTGCCTGACTGTCCAGGATGATGGAGTACTTAGATGCGGTACTTTTAATGGAGAGGAGGGGTGGTGTTGCAGTAATTTACATGTAGTTCTGTCTTCCAGAGATTGCACGGCTGGTTGGGTGGACTCACATCTGCCTGCAAAATCTAATGTGTGCAAAATCTTCCAAAACTCAGTAAAAAATGAATTAATCATAAAAATTCCCAAAGAAAGAATAATGTGACCATTCCATCTGGACCAAAGACAAATAAATGTGGACTATTGAATATTAGGTCTCTCTCTTCTAAGTCCCTGTTAGTAAATGATTTAATTATTGATCAACGCA
>JAOWBL010002330.1:0-12500 GCA_028564865.1 Zenarchopterus dispar
GTGTGTGTGTGTGTGTGTGTGTGTGTGTGTGTGTGTGTGTGTGTGTGTGTGTGTGTGTGTGTGTGTGTGTCTTTGTGAATCTCACTGTGGTGAAATGTGATGCCATTACTGTCCTCTCCTCAACTCTGAGGGTACGGCTGCAGCTGTGTTTGTGATCTCTGTTGCATGCTTATTTGCAACTGTGTGTTTGGAGAGGTCAAGTCACCAGAAATGATCAGATAAAAAGACTAAAAGAGAGAAATGAATAGTGTTTCATAGCTTGAGGCTCAGAGGAAGAGAAAGAGCTAAAAGAAGGGAGATGAGCAAGTGCAAGATATGTAGTGGTGATAGGTGGACACAGGGAAAGACAAAACAGTGCTAGAGGTGTAGAATAGTAGGGTTAGTCAAAGGCCAAAAAAACTTGGAAGAGGACACACAGGTTTGTGGCCAGTGAGGATGCTGGCAGCTGTTGTCATTTCCACCAGAAGTATTGATGGAGATGAAGGTGAGGAGAGAATTGAGTGGAGGTTTAGAGAGACAGGGTGGCCATAGGTTGATCCTGTCCCACTGTTCAGGAGTTTGTTCACCAAGATCCAAAATGTACCTAGTCCTATTGTTGCTAAACAGTAGGACTAGGTATTCCTCTTGAAATATGAGAAACAAACAAAACCAAGCCAGAAAGCAAAGAAGCTTTGCTAAGATGGACACCTGACATTAACAGTGAGGCATGTATCCTCAACAGTCTAAAGTCTGATATGTCAGCCTTGGAGAGATCTTCTTGTATGGAGAATCATTGATATGGGCTGACAAAGCTGCATAGACAAAACTTTAATAAACTGCTTTAAAGAAATTGCAAAGCAATAAAGACAAGTCAAGGCATCACTAAAATTGAATATATCCATGGGATCCTCTTGTCGCCAAAACCCAAGAAGGTTTCAAGAATAATCCCATTATAACACACAATGACATTGTTGAAGGAACTTGTGGACTATGTAGGTATAGCAAGCTCTCCTTTTTTCAGTACAAGAATGAGTATTTTTCTACTAATTTTGATCATTTGTGCTTTTGCACTTGCAGATGTGGTTGGAAAATGGGCTCATGCTGCACCAATGACTTCCAAAGCATGTTTTCCAATTTCAGCATCCCCGAAGAACACTGATAGTTTTTGTGATGATTATCCATTTTCTTTTCTTTGACAGTTGGATTCTCGTAAGATTCCCTTAAAAGGTGACAAGGCTCTCCCTTTTACCTTTACTCAAAATATTTGCTTATGATGGAAGCACAGTTGCTTCAGATCACCATTCACACCAACCTGAGGACCATGGTGCAGAAGCACTCTTTTATTGTAGGCATAATCGATACTTTGGTATCAATAAAACCACAACTGGTAACAGTTTTTCATCGGTTCTCATTATCCATTCTTGGATACAATACTGATTGGCTCAACCAACCAACAGGGAAGGGTGAATTTGTGGTTCAGAGAGCAAAATGATAGCTATCTTCCCCTCCATCAGCACCAGTCTGATACTAATAGTTATTTTGCTATAGCAGTGAAAGATTGTGTGGGGAAAAGATCACCTTAATGATTGTAATTATTGTAAATGAGCTGCAATAGAACTTTATTTGAGGCTTCAGATAGATAATGGGAAGAGTGGTGTGGTGTGCTTTTGAGCTGCATAGAATAAGTAAGGCTTAATGGGAATGGCAGAATAGAAGTAGAGTGACAATACTGCAGCAGAAAGGACCGCCACTAGCCTCAACTGCTTCTTTCCTTCTCAATCCACCCCTTCCTCATCTTTTCTCTCCAGGCCTTCCTGACAGAGCCATCCTGCCTCTTCCTCTTCTTACACCCCTCACCGCTCTTTTCTGTTCTACTCCCTTTCCTCCTCCTCCACTGCTCCCCCTCCTCCATTTTACTTTCTTGCTGCTGTCAACTAACTGCAGTGTGGAGAGCTCATTGGTGAAGTGTGAGACACAGGGGGGAAGGAAGGAAAAGAGATATGCAGAAATAAAGTGTGGGATACACAGTAAAAAGGGCGTGGAGGAGAAAAAAGGAAGAGTTGTGACAGTCTGTGTGTGTGTGTGTTTGTGTGTGTGTGTGTGTGTGTGTGTTTGATCTGAGCTGGTTTCTTTCTCTCTGTAGCCTATGGTGCCTCTCCCAAGAAATGGCAAGTGCAGGCATCTGTATGTGACATGTGTGTCTAAATTACAGTCTGTGTGGGCAGGTATGTGTAGGTGTAAAAACTGCACTTGTGTGTTTTTACCATTTGCTTGTATATACGTATTGTATGTGTTTTAGCTTGTATGCTTGATCTTTGTGAGCAACTTTTGCCTTGTAGTACGGCCCTCAACAGCAATAGGCTATTTTTTTCATTACCCATCATTGTTTGCACTGTGTAAGAAGTGGAACAGAAGAGGAACTGTATATTCTTTCCTATATAGAAGTACTGTAAAAGTTCACTGGTCAAACATATAAAACCTACAGTCTGTGCTCTGAAAGACAGAATTTTCTATTGAGTAGAAAACATTCACTGTTTTAATTTTAGAACAAACACAATCCGACAGTGAAATGAGGGACCACTGGGATGAAAGTCCTCTAGTTTGTAGTGCGTGTAACACGCAAACTTTATGTTTATGGTATATGGTAATATACCATGGTTTATGGTAACATATTCAAATGTAAATAAATGCAGTTATATAATCATTGATTTAAAAAAAAGGCAAACAATGCTGAGGCTTTTTATGTGTGTGCAGGAATTGCACCAACTGAACAGAGTTTGAAATAAGAGTCCAGTGAAGCTGACTAGGGCACTAACATCAGCAGCCTGCCAATCAGTCTGACAAGTAGTCTGCCACATTAGTGTGTCACTTGTTAAGACCAGGGGATTGGTCCTGTCACTCTGAGAGGGTGGGCCCTGGGGTCAGCATGGCTGATAATCAATGGACCCTGAGGGGAGGATACTGAGGAGAATGAGTGGATAACAGAGAAGAGGAGGAAAGAGGTCAGATGAATATGTGATGTGATACTTAAGTTATATAAACTTGGGTTTTCTGAGTGAATTTTTGTTCCTTTTTAAGTGTGAATTGGTGAGATCTGCATTATAATTTGACTGTGTAGTTGGGTGATTTGAGCCTTGGTTTCTTTAACACTTGGCTACAGACCCTTTTTTTAGATACTAATTATTTAATTTCATTCCATTATGCCCTTTAAAGTCAAAGATAATAAAATGCATAGGTTTGCATGGAAATATACTAGAAATATATGAAAAATCAGTTGGAATAACAGTTATAAAACAGTTTAAAGCATAAGAAGACTGAGAAAACAATACACTGAATTGTTTTCTTTGCAGGCTCTCTTGGGTGGGTGTGAGATCCCAACACTGTGACCAACCACAGAGGCCTTTAGGGGGGGAAAAAAACAACTCTGCCCCTACAGTCACACTATAATCTCATAAATAGGACTACTACAGTACAGTAGCTTCAACATAGCCAGACATGACATCCTGTTGTATACCAAAAATCTAACTAGTTAACTGCATTGCCCTTATTACAGAAAAGCATCATCCATAAATTTGAGAAATCACAGAAATAAGCGTTCATAACTTAATTGTTAAGGAATAATGAGATGAAGAGGACATAGATCGATTTTTATGAAGAAAAAGTTAAAAGATGGCCCTACTGATTTTGGAGGAGCTACACACCAGCTCTGAAGTCGACACTACGGTCACAGATAGTTGAGGATAATTGCCCACATCCAACCCTATTTTCACCAGGTAGTTTTACAAACTTTCAGGTGACAGCTGAGATCACCAGAAACATCAATGCCACAATTTATCAGGGACTGATAGGGATTATCAGATAGATTGACCACCAAAGATTTCCAGAAGTCCACACATTTCTGTGTTGTGTTGTCCTTGTTAAACAAAACAAGCTTCTGGAAGATTTCTGTATGACAGAAACTTGCAAAGATATATTCCTTAACTAACTTACATTTATTATTTTGTCTTCCTATATTTGGAAAAGCATAGGCACTTTCAAACATATTCTGCAGGTGAGTACGTAAGGCATATGTCTATCAACTTCTTATTCAAATAGGAAAAAAAAGCCTGGAAGTGAAAAGAAGCCATCATAGCTTTTTGCATCACATTTATAGTCAGTAAGTTACATCATGATGCCTTTACCTTGGGTTGTGTATTGGGAAAGTGTCGCCATACTGAAAGGACACATTATCTGTTGCCATGGGTATGTCAACAGTAAGATACTGAGAGTAAACAACAGTGAGGGAGAAAGACAGAGAGAGAGACAGGCCTGGTATTTGTTTAATTTTTGCAATGCAGAACAGTTTTATTTTGAGATGGAAATGGAAAGAGAAAATGACAGGAAAGGGCTTCTACTAGGGAAAGCTAAATACCAGCTCCAAGGAGTGCTATTTTAAGAAAATGCTTGAGATCAATAATATCAATCCATATGACCTATCCATATGAAGCAACAGTGTCATCCTGGCTTCAGACAGTCATAAAACAATGTCTACCAAACTCGACAGAAAGCTCACAAGAACAATAGCTCATCCAACGTATGCGATGCCTGCTTTTCATTTTCTAAGAGCAGCAGTATATGCCCTTTTATGTGTGAACTCTGATCATATGGTCACAAACAGGTACATTTTAGCTATGCATGATAGTCTTTCTTGTATTTGTGATTTCACAAATGTCACAAGAGTCCCGTTTACGGCAAAGTGGAATAGATAACGATTATTTGAAAAGGATTTCCATTGGCGAGATTATGTAGCATTCTAAGCCTCTTGCAAACATTAGATATGTGACATTAATGGCTTGATCAGTCTGTTAAAGTTATGGCAGTCAGTCATTCAAACACTGGTAACTTTTCTGTTGATCTTCTGCATGCTTCATGGAAACATGCCAGTGAAACCAAAGGATAGATCCACTTTGTGCACACAATATTTGCAATATGTGCAAGAGTGGACAGTAAATCAACTGAGGTATATCATATAAGTCCTCACATGTAATATAATATTACAATATATGCCAATCATGCAGTGTTGTCTAAAACATAGCAGTTGTGGAGAGTGACAATTTGTAATATCAGTCGCAAGTGTTTGGATTTAATTACACAGAAATGTCATAGTTATCATAATTTCAAGACAATTATGAACTCGTACTCTACCTGAGGACTCCATATCCTCCGTCACCGTTATCTGAAAATCTGCACCACCATACAAATGACTTTGAGTCCTTCTAGAATTACAGTTTGTTGTAAATATAGCTTTAAACAGAAATGCAATGATAGGAGCGGTTGAAAATATTGATAAAAAGCTATAAACAGACTTATAATCTGCTTTAGTCGAAGCCAGAACAGTTTTACACTGTTTTTCTTGTTTATTCTTTTTGTTGTTTCAGATACTGTTAAAAAAGGAAAAGAAAACACACATTTTGAAGCTGTGGACAATTATCATTGATAAAAACATACTGCAGGAAATTTTGGATATTGCTTTTTATTTGTTTTTTATTTTTAGGTATTTTAAATTTCATTAAGGATTTTGCCATTTTAACATCACTGTCCAAGATATACTCTCGTGGTCTCTCATCATTCTATCATTTTCTTTTCTGCCATCACTTTATTGGGTCTCTTACTCGCTTGTACCTTGATGTCCACTGGAACTTTGTGATTTAGTTTCATCATCGTGTAACATCATACTGTAAAGAAGTGCACAGATGTCGCAAGAGAGAACAGAGACAGGAGTCCAAGGCTACTTTGGGTTTTTTTTTTTTTTTGCTAAAAGTGGAAACCATAACAGGCACACAACACATCCTAAAAATAATCAAATATTACTTGAAATGAAAATGGAATTCATATTTTAACATGAAAAACTCCTGTGTTTAATAATTCAATCTGCCAAATTCCTGATGATCAAAAGTCAAATGAGCCCACCTCTGCTGAATACATGTCACTAGGTCTTAACCTCACAGGCTGCTGTCACAAAATTTCATGAATAAACATCCGGAAGGTCTTTCAGGCACAATGCTGAAATGTTCAGTCAACACCGGATTAATTTAGTCTCCCATAAAGGTGCAGATGCGGTGACAGTGGTCTGTCCACTTAGTCAGTTTGAGAAAATGTTTAAGTACACCCACCTTGATCTGGGTTGAAGGTCTCTGAGATCTTCAGGATGGGGAGCAGATATTAAACAAATATCCATACAACTTCGCTAGCCTAAACATCCATACATTTTGACAATTTTCTCATTGCTTTTACTTCATAGTGTTCTTTTATCTAGTCTATATTAATTGGGGTTGTGATGTCAGTGCTAGTGTCATGATCAGAGGTCATGTGTTTAAGCCAGAGAAGATGTGAGCTTGAAGTGGTTATAATCCTGGGGGATTAAAGGGCATCAAGGGGATTTTTCATGAATGTGCTGAAAGTTTTGCGATTCCCATTATATTCCCAAATATTCCCACCAGACAGCATCATATTCTCTCTGCAACCCTCTATAGGTTAAGTAGAAAGAGTGTGGACGCATTTTACTCAAGAAGATTATATGACCTCAAAAATAAAAACAAGGTTAGTTAAAGTTCAAAAGAAAAGGTTAGAGCAAATGAATTTCCTCCTGAAACTTTATTGTCCAACCCTAACAAAATCTCTGAAGTCTCTAGCATTTCAAGAAAATGGTCATTGTAATCGTTTTAATGTTTCCCCAGGAAAGGAATGAGACATATTTTCTTTTAAAATTCCTGATTCTGGAATTGTGATAACTTAAGTCAAGCTTAATGGTAAAAACTTGAATTATGATCAACATTTGGCAGGGCTGGACTTTTGCGACAGCAATATTCTTTTGGTATTCTGAAGTTAAATCTGGGTTTATGTGCCGGGGGCTGCAAGGGCCCCTTGCAGTCATTAAGCTGACCATGAATCCTCTCTATAGATACATTCACACTAATGGGATTTCATTTCGCAGAGTGAAACTTTTGTTTCAGTTATGTCTGCTGTTTGCACTGCTCCAGCAGGCACCTTCCTTGTAAACAGAAGATCATTGATCTGCTGCAGACCCTGTTTCAGTTTGTAAAGCTGGGGTTTCGGTCAGGTATGGATGAACAAAGCTGAAAGCATTTATAAAGAATAATGTTGTGCCTCAAATTTACATCCCGATGAGCTTTTCTCTATCTATGTGTTGTCGGATTTGGAAAGCCTATATCGTTTGATCATTAGCGGAAGGTAACAGGAAGAGCTATTTACTTTGTTGTTAATAGTATCAGCTCTACAACAGAATCACTAAAAAAAAGAAAGAAAAAAAAAGAATGGAGGTGTTGTATGGCCCAGTCAATGTTGGTTGGTTCCTTGACAGAGCTGCTTATTCGACAAATGGAGCACACCTTACTGAACATTGTAAAGAAACTTCAGCTGAAATTCATCCACATCAATGTGAGAGATTAACATGATGCAAAGAAAAAGATTTCTTGAAATTATTGTTGCTAATTGGGTTCCACAAATGGTTGAATCATGGGTTGTACTTAGTTCTTGACACGCTGTTTCTGAAGTATGTGAAAACAACATGTTGAGCAGTTTTATTATTTGTTTACTGATTAATGAAACTGCCTAACATGTTACGTGCTGTATTGAAGGATCTTTGTGAGTAAATGTTAAGAAATATGACAAGAGTGTCTCAGAAGAAGGCAGAAAGTTTAGAGAATATCGGAGAAAACGTAATTATAATTACAGCCTTTAATCCTCTGGACACACACTCATATACCCACAGTGAGTGAGCTTTTAATTAACTATTTGGTGACAGGGGACTGGTATAGGACTAATTATTTGAACCACACATCCCAGCTCTTGTCTTCTCCTCTGAAATGCTTCCAGAGAGACACACAGGTATTCTACACTTTAAACTCACCTGGTAATGGAAAGGTTTTGATTAATTTCCTCTGGAATCTCTGAAACATGTCTCCAAAATCATTTGTACCACAAGCAATCAAAAGATTTTCCTTTTTTTATTTTTATTTTTAATCAATTTATTTATTTATTTTTTTGTCTAAAACTAGCTTCTGGAAAGATTGGTTTGATAGAGATATCAGTTCCTGTACTACAGTAGGTACTATTATAATATTGATCCTTTCTTAACATTTTCTGAGTTTTAATTCAGCTTTATGTTTCTAACTGAGGTTGTATGTGATGGACGACCTTACATTGTCGTATATTTCTAATGTTGTTACCCCCTTAGGTTCATATGCTGTATTTGGTAGAAATATTGTCCTAACTATATCCCTTTGACAGTGTCTGTCAAAATTGCAAAAAGCTGTTTCCTTTCTGATTAAAAAGTATGAAGCACAGAGTTTGAGCTTCTAAGCCATGGAATATATTACTCAGTATTTGTGTGAGATGATTGAATTGAATCTTTAAACAACAGTGATTTCAGTCTAACGAACATCAAATATCTGCATCCATAAGTACATATATGTGGATAATTATCAGTAGGTGTATGTTTTATCTTTCTTATTTTGCTGTGTACATTTGTGTATAGGTCTGTGTATATTGATAATTTGGCAACTAATGTAGGAGGTGCTGATGTCATGTTTACTTCTCACTGCTGAACTTCTCATTTCTTGGACATTCATAGTTTCATTTCATGTTCAGTCTCACAAAGACACTCATGTGAGCACACGTATGGAGCAGGTAGTGTATTATGCAGGATATAGGTTGTTGATATCAGATACCATGTTACCTTTAATCAAGGAACTGTTAATAATATGGATAGGCAGAGTGCCAGAGGGGATGCGAAATAGATGTTTCAAGTGAGCAGGTTCCAAGAATTAACTTAATTAATAGAAGTGAAATCAAGCTGAAACTCCAAATCAGAAAATAGTGGAGATAATACCTTTTAAGTTTTACTTGCCTGTCATCAACCAAATTCATTCATAATGCTGCCAATAGCAATCTGGAAGTTTTGATTGGGTTTGCTAGAGATCTCTCTGGGGAATCATCTCAACAACATCCAACTTCACTCTACTGGTTGTTGTTGCCAGTAACCAATATAGAGGGACTAGTCCCTTCAACATTAACCACAGCTCATGGGAGCAGGCAGCTCTTGACAGAGTAAAATGTTCAGTTGTCTGCAATGGTGTGAAATTCTTTCAGGCCAACAGGTCTGTTGGTACCGAGTAATACAGGCAGGCAGGACAAAGAGTGCCAGAACATCCCTGACAGCTTCTGCCATCCCTTTCCCTGTTCAGACCAGCCATGTACGTACCCACAGAGTCCGACTTTCCCAGCTTCCCAAGTGGTTCCCGTTGTTTCGTTACCATGTAACATGGCAACCAAGCTGTGTTTAGAAATAAGGTTAAATACTGTTATTTTTTCATGTGGAACTACCAATTTAACTTGAAGTAATATCGAATTGTTCTTAGGAAGTGCCATCCAATTTTCATGATCTCCCAGCTCTAATATCAGCCAAAAACACCAAAGTACCAAAAGTAACTTTGGACTCCCATCCTAGTCATTTCTTGCGACAGCTGCAATATTGTTGTAAATTATGTTATACATTGACAGTGCTGGAACTAGCTCCCAGAGCTTTAGTGGACATCACGGCAGAGCTAAAAAAAAAAAGTAATGGCGGACGAAATAAGGATCAAGGAAGAGGGCTAACAAGCGTTAGCCCACGTATGAGTATATTTTTATTACAACTGTATGAGCCTGTACAGATGACAGTGGAGGAGGGGTTAAGATTTGTGGCTAAGGTGAACATTTAGTGTGTATGTGTGTATGCATACGTGTGTGTGAAAAAGAGAAAGTGAGAAAGAGTAGAGAGACTAGTCACTCATTGCCTCACCTGACAGTTTTACAGCTGCTGAGCTAGCAGGACTCTGTGGGATGTTAGTTAGCCCACCTCTTTACACATCAAAATATTGTGTAGTTACGTGTATGTTTATATGTGTGTGTGTGTTGGGTGCCCATTTATCCAGAAATATGATTTTGACCCAGTCTATGATTCTTCAGAACTGAACATGTTTATGCTTTCGTGTTGTTTTAAGATAAAATTGAGCTGAACTTTAGGTCCAGTATTTATCTGAAACAAGGATGTCAGCTGCAGCTGAAAGGAGGAAGGTGGATTATTGAGTTGAAATAGATGACATTCTACTATTGTAAGTTAATCATATAGGACAACGGCCTTTTAAAAAAGCTTGATAAAAGCAAAAGGCACCAGCGCTAAGTACGTTATACATACGCTGTGTTCATGAAATAAAATACATTTGACAACCTTGATACAGTAACTGCAGTCAATATACAAAAACTGTGATGTAATGTCTTCCATCTTTAAAATGTATTAATGTTCAAGATTTAATTCTGTGGTTCTTTTATTTTTACCTTGAGTACTTTTAATTTATTTTCCTTGAGAGTTGTACTCTCTCCTTTTGTTTATTTTTACCTTTGCTAATGTGTACATAATGTGTTCAATCAGTTATTTACCCACTGTGAAGATTTAAAGATGCAGACGATGTGGCTGCAGGACACAGATAGGTAAGGAGCCTGAAAATATCTCTTGAAATGTAATCTTTCTGAAGGCATTTTGTCATAGTGACTTATTTAAATAAGGAAAGTCTTTACAGATTTTTAATACATTTCAGTTATGTCATTCTACATAGAAATGGTTGATTTATTGATGTTGAAGCAGTGTCTTCCAAACACAGTTGCCACAGAAGAATTCCACAAGTTTACATTTTGAGGAAGCTAAATTCATGTACATTAACTTTATTGCCTATATTTTTGCTATTTATTGCTCTTTCCTCCCTGTATGCACAGTTAACTTTTAATAGACACAGTTGTAGGACGTTAGACTTTCCTTTTATATTTATTTATTTTTCCATTTATATTTAAGTTCTGTTGTTGGCCTTCCTTTGGTTATAAATAGATACTATTGCTAATTTAGGTGTAGAACGTGAAAGACTTTGTTAAAAAAAAGTTTAAATAAGAAAAACAGAAAAAATAAATATGTAAAAAAAAATTATATATAGCACACATGTTGGTGTTAAATATATGATTTACAGAACCTGTGCATTATCCACAAACCATTACTAAGACGCATGAAGTTCATTGACTAATGATTTCAGCTTGAAAAAAAGGCACAAAATTAGTCCATCATTAGCTTAAAGAGTCTAAGATAAGACCAAGATGCCACCATTCTTTAAATGGCACCTTTTTCTCCATACAAAGGCTTATACATTTTATTTTTATGCCAAACTCTGTGTCCCAAGATCAACATTAGTGCTCTTGTTGGTTATACACAAGTGCACCATCATTTTCTTCATCATCCGAAGACCTGTAGGGTAGATATGTTCTGCTCCGTCGATTTTTTTTTTTTGTGTGTGTGATGAGATATTCATCGCTGCCATTTAAACAATCCGCTTGGTATTTTTGTGCTGCAGCCAACAGTTTAGTTGGTGGCTCAGTGAGCTTGCTCAAGGGTCTCTCACTCTCTCTCTCTCTCTTATCCTCACACACAAACACATACATATGCACACACACACACACACACACACACACACACATGCAGACATACTGCGGCTGCTTCAGCAGAACTAAAATGGAGATTGTACATGTAGCTGTGTGTGTGTGTGTGTGTGTAAGAGAGAGAGAGAGAGAGAGAGAGAGAGAGAGAGAGAGGGCCTCTCCTTGTCTGCTGACAGTAACCTACTTTTATGGAGCCCACTCACTCATAATGATAAAAATACTGCAATTCTCTCTCCCTCTCTTCCTTCTTCTCTCAGTCTGTCTTTACATCCATCTCATCTTCCCTCCTACTCCCCCTCCTCAGTCTCACTGCTTCTTCCACTTTACATCCTCTCTCTTATTTTTCTGCATCTCTCCATCTTTATTTGAGCCTCCATCTTAATATGATGCTCTTCAATACTGCTGTTTTGTTTATTGTTTCTTGTTCCTTTTTCCTTGCCACGCCTCTGTATAGTCCTCTTTGCTTTGCATTTCGTCCTTAGCAGTCATTCTCTGATTTCTGTTTTCCATTTTTCTTTTTCATTTTTCATTTTTCTTCCCTATTCTTTTCAGTTTTCCTCATCTTTTTTATATACTTCTTTTTGACTTTTCTATGTACTCTCAAAAAACTTTTTTTCTTCACCTAGCTTTTGTTTCTTTATGTTCCTCCTCTTCATTTGTTTACCTCTGTTCATGTCTCTATTCAACTCCCCCTCCCTCTTTTTCATACTGCCTTCACTTCCTCTAACTTCCTGCCATCCTGGTGAGTAGATGCTGATGCTGCAGTCAACTGCCTGGCTGAGTTAAGACTCCACGATGGCAGGAGTCAGAGAGAAGTAATAGGAAATGAAATATGGAAGGAAAGGAAATGGGACAGAAGGTAACAGTTGGGAAATATGGTGACTTGTAGATTAACAAGGATGAAACAGAAGCTTAAACTCAGATGCAGCCTGAGACAGAGTAAGGTGAAGGATAAAGAGAGAAAGATGATAGATACATGTAAGGCTCTGGGCTGGATAAAA
>JAOWBL010002331.1:0-13859 GCA_028564865.1 Zenarchopterus dispar
TATGTATGTATATATATATATATATATATATATATATATATATGTATGTATGTATGTATGTATGTATGTATGTATGTCATCAGTTTTTGCTTTGCAGCCACATCCAAGAAGGTTAGCCACAGTCCTGTGGACCCTTAACTTCTGAATGACACTTGCAACTGTTGTCATATCAACATCAAGCTGTTTGTAGATGGTGCTATAGCCTTTAACTTTAACATGCTTGTCTGTTATCTTCTTTCTGATCTCTTCAAAACAACTCTCAGGTGTCCCTCTTCAATCCTTTATAAGCCCTCCCTATACTGTTGTATTACTTTCTTTCTAAATAAAACAATGACATCTAATGAAAACAATTTCTGCTAAGGACCTTGAAATAAAACACTTCACGAGCCACCCTGTAACATACGTCCTCAACACGTATACAAGTTAAATTAATTTCCTTGCAAAATTTTCTATGGACAAAGCATTTCAAATTACATAATATAATAGGACTATCTTGCATAATTCATCATGAATTATATAGAAGGCAAAATAAAATCATAGGTGTCATGTGGCTTCATGTGTCACCTGCTTTTCTTTTGAGACTCTACTCAATACCGATCGTTTTTTTCTCTCCACAGTTACTGCAGGCCAGATGACAACTGATGCTTTCCAATATTTTGGCATCACTTTTATAATATGGGAGCAAATGTTGATCTGTTCATCTTCATTTACTTTGAAGGCTGGTAGAGTTTATTTCCACTGTCAAACATTATTGTAGGTTTTCAATATACATTTATATTTATGTCAAAGTTACTACTAAATAAGTTATTGGATCTGATGCACTGAGCAGTACTTACTCAAAGTAAAGGTCAAACATCACATCTCTGTCACTGGTGTTAAAGCTCCATTCACAAATATAAACAGACATGTCTTTTCCTCTGTAGCATACAGGAGTTGAAGGACCCACACAAGCTTTTCCTACAGGGAAAATAATTTCATTAGAAATGAATGACTGTTTAATTAAACAGATGTTATACTTTTGTTATGGTTAATCCATTTGCAAGCATGATTCATGGTTCTACATAACAACAGCACATGTAGGTTATCTGGAGGGCCGAAGCTGTTGATGTTTGTATTTTATTTCTTGTATATCTTGCTCTGTAGTTACAGCACCAAATGCTAGGTGGTAGTACATGTTCTTTTCTGCACCAAGCGTCCTTTTGTTTATTTCCTATATCTCACTCAGATGTGTCAATGGAGCAAAGAAATATTTCTCATGTGAAGTAATAAAATGATAAACATAACAGACATATGATGAATATTAACACTAATTATTACTATCATTCCAACAATCTATTTTTCTATGCAGTTCAAAAACAACAAATAAGAAGTACTAGCGGGAAATACAAAAAAGACGAAAAAGAAAAATGCTACAAAGAAGACCTGCTACATTTGTTGCAGTCTGTACAGATTTGATGCACATTTGCATTTGTGGGGCGGTGCCTATCAGCCTGAAGCACAACAAACTGCAGCTTTCGGACGTCTTTCCAACGCAAGATGCAATGTCAAGAAAATAGGAGAATTGCGGCTACAGATAGCAACTAACCAAATCATCCAGCACTGTTGCATCCTGCTTATATCAGAGACCTGGCGTCATATCTCCATTCCTGATATGACCATTGAGCTGCACAGCTCACCGCCACAACAGAACCACAGTCTCCAGGAAGAGCAAAGGTCAGGGGTTATTTAACTAAAGAAACAGCAAATGGTCCACCATAGACAGCCACTGCTCCCCTGATGTGAAGTCCTCACCAGTTCGCTTACAGGATAAATCCATCTGGAGAAGATGCCATCGCTAGAGCCTGTCACATCACGTAGACTCACATGGGAAACCAGGGAAAATGCGTGAAGCTGTTCTTCTTGGACTTCAACTCTGCTTTCAATACTATTATCGCAAGCAGACTGGTGACCAAATTGCAGGATGAATAAGGATGCTCCTAAAGGGGTAGAATGGGTCCTCAGCTCTCTTCAGAACTCAGCCCCAGCACTAGATCTCCCCAGGGTTTAGTGCTGAATCCCCCTATCTTTTATATCCATGACTGCACCCCCATCTCCAACAACTCTGTCATAATGTTTGCAGATGATATGAGAGATGAGATGAGAGTGTGTCCACATGGTGGAGGTCCAGGTTCTGTCCACATGGTGTTCACAAAACAACCTCATCCTCTTAAAACTAGAGATGATTGTGGACTTCAAGAGGTACACACATTGAGGAGAACCTGAACTGGACTACAAACACAAATGCACTGCTAAAGAAGGCCTAGCAGGAATTGTACTTTCTAAGGGGTTCTCAGGACAAGCAACTTCATCGAGAAACTGCAACTGTTTTTCTATTGCTACTCGTTTGAGTGTCCTGAGCCACACCATCTCACTGTGGTTCACAAGCTGCTCCGCATCGGGAAAGAAAGTGCTGCAAAGGGTCATTACTTCAGCCGAAACCATCATAGGATGTCCTCTCTTCTCTCTGCAGGACATCTATAAATCTCACTGCTTCAGAAGAGCAAACAGTATACTCAAAGACCTGTCCCATCTGGGACACCACCTGGTAAAGGTGTTAGCCTTTAGAAGCCACTTCCGGACAACCAAAGCAAAAACATATTTAAAAAGTGATTTTACCCCAGAGCCACTACTGCTGCAAATTCACATATATAATAAACAGTATCCTCATTCCCATTAAATGTTTTCACAGTTCAATATCCTCTCCCATGACTGAACATCTTTCTTGAGTCATTTCCAGAGCTCTGTTTACAAGTGCATTTTCACTTTAATACTCATTCTATATGTACAAAAAGTACCATGATGGTACATAATTAAAGTTGTTTTGGACAGAGTATGCCTCATCTGTTTTTATGTTGTCTGTTTTCTTCTATTTTATTAATACACTAATAAAAAGAAATATTTCAAATTGCACTTAAAAAATTGCATACCCTACCTTTAAGCCAAAGAATGCGGTACATAGCAACACGATAGTCCATATTGTCAGGAAAATGATAGTAACAATTAGGGTTACGGATTCTTCTTTTTCATTTTTTTTTGTTTCATAAATATGTGTATAAAGTTATCTCTTTTATATATATATATATATTTTTTAATTTAGTTCTCCACAAAGTGCTTTTTGATGACAAATATGTAACATATTGTATTTCTTGGCCACAAAAATGAGATTGGAGTAAACATTAGCTCTTAACTGATGTTCTACATAGTATTTATTAGGCAAGGCAACATGTGTAGGACCCAAAATAACTTTAAATGATCGTATCTCTGCTCAGACTTCGCAATACGGATGTCAACAACTGGTGATAACCACATAATGCTGATAAGCTAACCGATATATATCTGATAAATGGCTTGAAATGTGACGATTGCGGTTAATTGTGATAAACTTTTCAACACAAAATAGAAATGAAAATAGGAAGAAAATTGATTTTCAAATACAGTTTTACCTTTGCTGGTTGCTGTGAAGAACATCAACATGACAAATCCGAGTAGTGATCTACAGTGTGTAAAGATTTCCATGAGGTGTAGTGGAAAGTCTTATAAAACGATTATTATTCGATGTAGAAGGCTCAATGTAGATAACCTGGATTCATGTAACTGAAATGCCTTTCTCAGAAATGTCACAGGAGTTTCAAGAGTCTCAACTTATACGAGTTAGAGCAAAACCACAACTGTCAGGGGTGGGGGGAGGTTGTGTTTGTCACACTGGTAGACAGACACAACAGCAATTCTTTGTGGGGCTCTTTGAAGTAATTTGTTAATATTCAGTATGCGCTTTTACCTACAGCAGTTTTTCTCTTGATGAACCCCTTCAACGAAACTGGAGAAAACTCTGGAAACTACAGCAAAACAACAGAGACTCCTACATGTAGTGTAATGTGTCAACAGAACAACAGGGAGACCATTATGAGTTTTATTTAAATCAATGGGAAAAATACCTTTTTTTTCATTTTTGCTTGTTTGGTAAAAGCATCAGAAGCTACATACGAAATCAGTAAAAAATGTACTTTTCCAGTTGTGTCATCATACTTTTTTTTTTGCAACGATTGCTTTCACATGACCTGTGAAACAAATACCACAAAAAACATAATTAATCATGTGTTAGTTACTCTTAAGACTTGCAGACAGTGGTGGAGGAAATGAAATACATTTGGTTTTTCCTCAAAACTGTAATGTAGTGTTAAAATATGAAGTAATTTTTCACCAGTTAGCTTAATAATGCTATAATTAAGTATTCTAGAATAATTATGATTTTGTTTGTAAATGCAACTTCATGGAAAATAAAATAGTCATAAAAACTGAAAAAAATTCAACCACTGATATCCATCCATCCATCCATTGATCCACTTATCCAAGGTCTGGTCGCCGGGGCAGCAGCCTCGGCAGAGAAGACCAAGCCTCCCTCTCCATAACCACCTCCACTAGCACCTCCAGTGGAATATCAAGCTGCTTACCAAGAGATATAATCTTTCCAGCATGAACTGGGTCTTCCCTGGAACATCCTCCCTATTAGACATGCCCAAAACACCTCCCAAGGGAGGCATCAAGGGGACATCCTAACAAGATACGGGGACCACCTTAACTCTTGATGTGGTGGAGCACTGACTCTACTCCGAGTCCCTGAACTTCTTACTCAATCTAGAGAGTCCAGCCACCCTGCGGGGGAAACTGCAGAGTTGAGGGTAAGAGCATGGCTCTCTCTTCACCACAGCATGGCGATAAAGAGTCTGCATTAATGCAGTCGCAGCACAAATCCTCATTCCCTACACGAGAGAGGGCTTTCCACCCTTTTCTGACTGAAAAGTGTCTCAGATCATGGTTTGATGATCCCAAGAGGTCCACATCATCTGCAAAAAGTGGAGATCAAATCCTTTGGCCACGAAACCCCAGTCTGATTCCACCCCTGTTTTATTGCTAAAATCCCTCTGCCCAGAGATTTTACGATAAAAGTTTTGAACAGAATCATGACAAAGGGGAGCTCTGATGGAGTTATCCGTCAGGGCTCCCCTCACCTGGAATGAACCCGACTTAATACTGGCAATGCAACTCAGACCCTTGCTCCATTTATACAGGGGGTGGATAAACAGAGCTGGGTAGCCCCTGTATAAACGGAGCCAGTACCCCATACCATCCTCATGCTAAGGTTGAATGCCTTCTCCAAGTTCACAAAACACATGAAAACTGGTTGGGCAACCCCCCACTTTCCCTCCAGGACCTTAGCAAGGGTAAAGCACTAGTCCAGTCTTCTATATTGTTTCTTGTAAATCTGAGGTTCAACAATCGATCAGACCCTCACTTATGCACCACCAAATGTTTATTAATGACAATGCAAGTAGTTATCAACTCAGTTTAAACAATATTTATCCTTGTTGTTTGTCTGGGATCCATAAATACAGCTGATCATCAGTGTATCTTGTAGTTGTTTTGTTCTTGCTTTATTTAAAAAAAATTCTTTAAAGCATTCTGGGTTACATTTATATTTCAAAAGTGGTCACTTGATATAGGCTTTACAAATCAGAATATAAGAATAAGAGCAACTTATGAACTTCATCATTGTTTCTTACCGTTTACATTTTCATCCATCCACATTAAACCACAATAGCTGTCTTTGCAAACTGAAAAGGGAACTGCAGTGGACCAAATATTTTCTTTTTGTTCTTTTTTAATGATTAAGTTTATTTTATGAGAGTAACGTGGATGAAAGGCATAACTGTAACCATAACAAAAGTTTTGTGTTTCACAATGAAAACATGTTAATGGGAGAATAGACTCAGTTCAGTGCTGATGTCTTTCCTCTTTGACATTGTGTTGACAAGCATCCAATTAACTCAGGCCCAGCAAAAAGCCAAAATGACTTCTTTTATAGAGGCAGTCATAGCTGCTGATAATCAGTTAAGTGCATTTGATAAACAACGCCCTCTAATGATCTTTTTGTTGTTGTTATCCTTACGTCCTGACATGTGAAGCCTTTGTAAATGAAAGTGCATGAAAGGGCATGTGATTTCTTATTTATATGACTGTAACTTATGTCAGGTCATGCTATGGTTTGCAAACACATTTCTCTGACGCTTCCTTATTTTGCATCCTCATTCATTTTCTCATTTCCCATTTATGCAGTTTCACACCTAATCGCACAATTTCGTTTCACAAAGATGGCATGTAGCCTGTGGACATGCAGCTTTAAAAAAAACTAAAGTGAAACTGACAGAACATGTTACAGCTTCATTGTAAATTTCTAAAAACAAAACTCAGTGGACAGTATAACCACTGAGTGTAACCAATATGCCCACTATGCAATTTTTTTTTTTTTTTTTTTTTTGTTGAAACTTTATGAAATGCACTATAAAAAAAGCATGTGTATGGAACACATAAAAATAACCATTTGTTTTAAAGTTACCCAACCCTCGAATACCAATGACCACTTACACAAATTAAATACTTAAATATGATCTTAAATAATGTCTGAAAGTATGTTTTATGGGTTTTATGTCCCCAGTATGGTCCCAGCTGTGCAAGTGTATATCCTAGACCAGGGGTCTCCAACTCAAGTCTTAGAGGGCCGCAGTCCTGCATGTTTTTGATGGATCCTTGCAGCGACACGGCTGATTGTAGTTGATGGTTATTAACAGGTTGTCATCAAGGTCTGGACAACGCTGTTAGTGGCACAGTCACTTATATTGTGGTGTGCTGAAGCAGGGAAACATCTAAACCCTGCAGGATTGTTGCCCTCTAGGACTGGAATTCGAGACCCCTGTCCTAGACACTGTCTATATAAGAAGTGGAGAAACCCCATCTGATCTCACCCACAGGTTTTTTTAAGAGTCCGTCTGAAGCCTCTTTTTAATCATACTGCAAAGCACTATGTTCCAAATAGGTGGAAGGAGCGGGCCTGGAAGCCAACCATAGACTGTTAACAGCCTACTAAAATTTATTTTCCTTTAAGCTTGAATGATTATACACAGGTAGATCTTTATTCACAACTCAGAAGTCAAGATAGTGTGAAGTGCTGAGTGGGTATGGCGATGGCAGCTGCTACTGGCTATGCCGGTTACCAATCAAAAGACTATCTCTTATTATACAGAAATCATTAGCTTGGTGTAAATCTAGCTAATGTGACCCAAACTGTTATTTAAAACAGGTTGCATATGTTTATTTCTGTGGTAAACTTTGGCATTTTAACATGAGAGCCAATGCAGATTAACTCGCTTTTGGAGCCAGCCCCCAGTGGCCAGTCGAGAAACTGCAGTTTAAGAAAAAAAAAAGATCCTTGCTAATAAGGAGATATTCAACCCTGTCACCTGGCTAAAAAGCTACCACTTTAAGTAACATTGCTACAAAAGGCTTAAGTGTTATTTTCCGCAATGTGTGCTACATTTTAACTCGGTTCACTATGAATTGATTGATCTCTGTGGTCATCTCCTTTGCTGCTCATGCTCCTGATGGGATGTGTTCAAGCAGAAACAGTCCTGTGTGCTTCTGACTGGGACTGCTGCACTCAAATGTCAGGTCAACAATAGACATGGCTTGTGACAATCCCCAAAGTACTGTAAAGATTGCTTTTATCCAGTGTTGATTAAGCCTGGGGTGCACAGCTGGAGGCTGTGACTTGACACCGCAGAGCAGGTTGTTCACAGACTGAAGATATGGATGATTGTACATGGCTAGATGACTGAAGAGATGATAGACATATGTGTTGTCATCTGGATACCCAACTTTTAAGACATCAGTATGATTACCAGGCCTGCTATGTCTGATTTCTTGTCAGCACTTTAGATAGAGGCACCCTAATTGTTTAGAAAGCTTACCCAGCATAGTTTCTGGTTTTCCCCATAAAATCCCCACACCTGTTATAACACAGAACTCCCTGCAGATGGCAGTATTGAGTTGGTGATTTGTTTTGAGCTGAATCGTCTCAAAATATATAGTAGGAAGAAGCTGCCACCTTGCGCTCAGATAATTTGTCAAGAAGTCAATTACTGTCACTGCCAGCCACCAGAGTCAAGTAAAAGCTCTAGTTTTGAGCAAAGTGACCAAAAAATTACAGAGAGCTTGGAAAACACCAACATTTTAAGTTTTAAAAGTGTGTTTAAAAATGTTTTTGTTTTTTTAAAAATGAAAAGGTTCGGGCAGTAGTCAGTGGAGATAGAGAAGTGGGTAATGACTGTAAAGGCAATAAGTAGACAAGAATCTCGGGCCAAAAAGTATCTAAAGTATGAAGAATAAAAATACAGAGTGAGGAAAAGACTGTGATTAGTGCAAAGTTGCGGGATGTGAAGAAAGGCATGTTGTAACATCAGTAAAGTGAAATAAGGGTTTGTGATTAATGAAAAGTAAAACTGCACAACTGAATACATATGTGGATGGATATTGAGAGCCTTTACAGGTACCCCTTCCTGTTTCTCAAGGTCTTTATTATCTGAAGATAACAAGAACAAACAAGCCTTAGCAACATGGAAAGTAACAACATCTGTGGTGGTGTAATGTTGACAAAGATTATTTCTGACATGGAGTTGAAGCACTAATGTGGACATAGACAGATTTTGCTTTAAAATGGGATTTTCAAATGAAATATGACAAATGTAGATGTATCTTTTGTGTCAACTTGTAAAGAAATGGTGTAAAAGTCTCCTTTAAGCAGATATTTAAATACCTCTAGAGTCTGAATGCTTTGTTGATGGAGTGAAGCTGCTCTGCATATTAAAGTTATGCAGTCACCTTGGTGCTTTCATCTGGATCTCAGAACCTCGAAGAGCAGCTGTCTGGTTGACCGAAGAGCTGTTACAGTCTAACTTTAAAATATTTTATTTTATTTGACATTCTAAGTTTCAAGTGGGGTGTGCTTCATATATAAATTCTGGCTGTTGAAAATTACTTTTACTTCAAGATTAAAACAATTCAGGCTGAAAATAAGATTGGATTTATGCTTCAATTTAAATGATGAATTTTCATCCAAATGTGTTGAAAAAGAACTGTGAGAGCATTTCAGAGGTGACAAATGAAACTAATGTTTCACTCCACTGTGGCACTGACGAAAATGTAAATATGGGAAAAAAAAAAAGCTATGTATCATCTGCGCAGTAAGATGTGATGAGTGATAATAGTTGAAAACGGGTTTCAAGACTCTTGATCATTACCGGATGTTTTCTCATCGCTTGGTATGAAACATCACATTAAACAAGTGATGCATGCTGTTACAGGACTTAAGTACAGACAAACTTGGGAAGCAGGAAACAGATAGCTAGAGAAAAGACTTTACTTGGTGACTGTTAAAAAAAGAAAAGAAAATCCATAATAAAAACTTGATGGGTGTCCCTGTAAGTTTTCTTTTTGATAAAAAAAACATGTAATGCTCAATTTCACCTGAAGAAACTATAAGATTCCTGGAACTGTTTGTTCTGGATAGAAAATACAATGTGGAGATATTTGTCCATAATGAGCAGTGCCGACTTTTGGTGAAAATAAACACAGCATATCAACACAAACACCTCTTTCCAGTTCTAAAGTATGGAGGTGGGAGGATTATAGTTTGAGGTTTGTTTTGGAAAGTCAGAACTTAAGCCCATTTCACCTTGGTTTAAACTCTGTATGTTAAAATGCTTGAGAAACACGTGTGACTGAAATTGAGTCATGCAATCTGTAACTTTCTGCAAACTGTAATAAAAAAAAAAAGCTAAGAAGAAAAACTCAAGTACATGCTTGTCATGACTCTTGGCAATCAAATGCAAAAGAAGAGAATAGCATATTATCAATGCATGCACTAGATAACAATTCTGTCTTTTAAGATGGTTTAAGTATTAAAACTCTTTTTTGTAGGAGTGTTACTGTTCATCTTCAAAGAAATGTGTTCTGCATGAAAAAGCATCAAGTGTCAACAAACCTACAACACCAGTGGGCGTTATGATGTGCAAAATGCAAACACACTATATGTTTGGGAGACTGTACAGAGTGCAGCAGCAACATGCACATAAGCCGTTAACCCGTTACCTCAAAGAGGTGGGAGGCTGCACTACCTGACTGATAATCTTTCCAGAGATTGCTCTTAAAATGCAGATCTGATAAAAAAACAAAAATTCTTCTTTGCGTAGGCAAACTGAAGTTTTTGCAGAAATCAAAGTTCCTTTTACTTGAAGATTCTGGATTCAGATAGTATGATTGATCACTTTATTGGTGAGTCTAAGTATTACACAACTTAAAACCAACAACATACTTTTTTTTTTTCACTGTCATGCTAACTACCACCATGAACAGTAATGTGGAGATCCACCTTCAACATCAATAACTTAAAGTGGCTAATTCCTGTATGATTTTTATTATCTTTCACATTATTGATGAGAAATTTCACTCAGTCTTTATTTTCTTTTATCTTTCAGCACTTTTTTTTTTTTTTTTTGGTGTGCTTCATGTCATTGTCATGCTGCATGATCCACATTTGACCAGGACTTAGCTGTCAGACAGATCGCCTCATATTAGTGTTGCAGAAAAATACAGCTGGACCCCAGTGAGTCTGGACAAAGACAGATTTTTAGAAAGATGAGACCTTACAAGTCATTTACTTCATGCAAATGAATAAGACCACATGGTCAATACGCAACACAGCATACAACCCACCCCTTCTTCTTGGTGAAATCCTTGACCATAAAACTATATTACAGCTTTCTGATTATACTTTCAGACACGTTAACTCACTTAGATTCAAATGAATCATCTCTAATTTTTTGAAGACAAGAGCATTTTTTTAAAAACGAAACACAGACATCTCAAATCAAAAGTTCAAAATGGCAAAAGAGGAGTACCAAATACCTCACTTGGCTGAGCAGAGGCAAGGGTACTTGACCAGGGAGCCCAGGTGCGACTCCTGGCCTGTGGCCCCTTACTGGATGTCTTCTCCCTCTCCATGTCCAATAATAATTCAATAAAGGCTACTAAAGCCACAACATTTCTAGATGACAGCTGCTGTGCATGTCAGAAAGAAACAAAAATAATCACTAGAAATGAGTATAAAAAGACTGTCAACTGTGACATGTGTTTGCATTTTACAAATCTTCAGGAAAGCCACGTCTTGTTACATAATAGACAACAAAATGAGTAAGGGAGCCCCCAAAACTGTAGGAAAACGCCAGTGATGTAAGAGGACAAAACCCATAACAAAGCTAGATAAAAAATATAATGTAAAGCAGCATTTTAAACTCAAGTTTCTTCATTTATTGTGTTGTTGAACTTTAATATTTAACATACTCAGTGAGCCCTGCTGGGTCTGAGATGTAACTGGTAGATTTTTGCTGTTTCTCTGATCAATACAAGGGACATCCACTCCTGAAAAGGGTTTTTTACTGACTTGCACGCTTCCCACTTATTAATAATCTTTCTCACTGAAGAGTGTTGAACTCCAAATTGCTTAATGTCCCTTTCCAGATTTAGGCGTCACAATGTTTTAATGGTCTAAAGGTGGTTAAGTTGTTTCCAAGTCCCCTTCTTTTTTCTTTAAGGTACACTTACAATAAACCACACTTTTGATCAGCATCTTTGGGGTGTGAAATCAGAAATGTTCACAGACTATACAGTGTTCATTTCTGGGTTAGAAGTTATTACAAGCTCAAGAAACACCTGCACTCAGACCCATGTGTGTGGTTTCAGAAATGTCATAATGCACAGTGCACAGAAAGCACACAGTCTTTTTTCCCTTTTGTTTTCTGTGATTATAAGAAAGAAAAGGGTCCAAATCTAAAGCACAGACAGTGACAAAGACCAAAGTGGAAACAGCAGCTTTATTTAAGATGCATTTTCACATACTGACTGATACTTTCCTATTCACTGCAAAATCATGCACAACGTCCTTTACCACATTTGTGTCAGTTTGGAACATCAGCGCTGCCATCAGAGTACTTTCTGTTACTCACACAAGACTCATAGATTCCCCCTTTATGAAAAAGACACATTAACTATATATATATATATATATTAAAAAAAATCAGACCTGTTAAATTCAGTAAGACTGTGGGTGTAATCCATTAGAGAATGACTGAGAACCTGTTGACAGAAGGAGAAACTTGATGTGTAAAACATGATAAATCCTAGATATCATTAAAGTGACATGTTGTTATAGCAACAAGCGTTTTAGAACAAAAAAGAACACTGAGACTGTGTTTGGCTACATGCCATTAAGACCACTTTTTTTAAAAAAAGAAAAAACACACACTTTTTTTTTCTTTCTAAGTGACATGCACCATCCAGGATGTAGAGGCAGTTCTCTTGTTTCCACTGACACTTCGATGAGTGTCACTGTGCATTTTTAAGAGGCAGTAATATTAGAGGGCGATAACTAAACCAGAACTTATTCTCCGGTAAATGTACAAAAATCATATTTAAGCACCAGCAAACAGAGAACTTTTGAGATTATGTGGTAAGATAGTGTTAGACAATTGCTCTATGTGTAAAACCAGTGAATACAGAGAAACAATGACAAAAAATATCACTTCATTTTGAACATACAGTAAAATAAAGGGGACAGACAGAGTAACATCCATCTGTGCCTACATGATCAGAAGTAGAAACTGTGTCTTTGATTTCATTTTAGCCTTTAAGTTTCCTTTATTTGGAAAGGTAATGAGTCAAACTTGTGAGGATAGTCATCTCGAAATGACATGTGACTCCATATGTTAATAATCGGCACATCCTAACTAAAACCAGACATGCAAGTCCAACACTGGTGTCTGGTCCAGTTCACGCCACAGAGCTGCAAAAGGGGTGTACTGAAACGACAGTTCTGTCTTGTTGAAGCTGAAGATTCAGTGATTAGTTGTTGGTCTTGGGAACAAGTATACAAAGAGTGTCTAAGTGTGTCGGGGGCTGTAGGTATACATTTTGAAGCAGTATTAGGCTCAAACACTCGCTGATCATAGTCAACATCTCAAAATGTTTTTTAACGGTTGACAAATCTTGTACCTGCTACCATTTCAGTTTTTCTTTTGAAGATCTGATACGGTGATTTACAGATCCTCATCATTGTTTTTTTACCCATGAGGTGATATTTTAAAAAAAAAGGTTCAGCAGATTTTTCATGATAACAACATTATAAAATGCCACACACAATGCTTCAAAAGTGTTTTTTTTTTCTTTTTTTGATGAGATGCTTCTGAAACATAAAAAACAAAAGTACCATTCCACTGAACTATTATTATTATTAACAGTTCTTCCTTCTGGTTAGCCACAGAAACTGTCAACAGTCTTGGAGCGTGCATTAAGCAAACGTACAGGAAATATATATATTTTTTATATTACTCATGTAAAAGTCAAGTCTTTGCTACAGCTGTCTTTGACATCGCTCTCTTCTCCGACAGGTAGCTGACAGCAGCGTACTCGGTCTCACTGGGATTGAACTCCACACCTGTAGATGCTCTTTTGGGGAAATCCAGGACGCTGTAGATCAGAGAAGGAGCGGGAGCGGGAGCGTTGAAGGATTCGTCAATTGTTTCCTGTAAATACAATTGGTTAAGCTTTAGAATCTCTTGAACTGGTTAAAATATTTATTTCCACATAAATTAGGATAAGATAAGATAAAAGATGAGATAAAAGATAAGATGAGATAAGATAAAAGATGAGATAAGATAAAAGATAAGATAGTGATATGATATTCCAGAGAAACAAAAGAATTCACTCACTAGTGCACACAGTGCACATATAAATAAGTAAAAAAAGAGATGTGTGTATACACACACACACACACACACGTGTGTGTACACATTTCTTTTTTTACTTACCGCAACAATGTGAATTCCCCCATTTTATATATATATATATATATGATGTCTTCATATATATATATA
>JAOWBL010002335.1:0-13853 GCA_028564865.1 Zenarchopterus dispar
CCAGGAGGCATCCTCACCAGATGCCCGAGTCACCTCATCTGGCTCCTCTCAATGCGGAGGAGCAGCGGCTCTACTCTACTCTACTCCCAGATAACCGAGCTTCTCACCCTATTTCTGAGGGAGAGCCCGGACACCCTCTGGAGGAAAGTCATTTCTGCCGCTTGCATCAGCGGTCTTGTTCTTTCGGTCACTACCCACAGCTCGTGACCATAGATGAGGGTAGGAACGTAGACCGACTGCTGAATCGAGAGCTTTGCCTTTCGGCTCAGCTCCTTCTTCACCATGACAGACCGATACAGAGTCCACATTATTGTGTATGCTGAACCAATCCGCCTATCAATCTCCCGCTCCATCCTTCCTTCACTTGTGAACAAGACCCCGAGATACTTAAACTCCTCCACTCGGATCAGTACCGGATCCCCGATCCAGAGAGGGCGCTCCACCATTTCCCGACTGAAGGCTATGGTCTTGGATTTAGAGGTGCTGATTCTCATAATATTACATCAATCAGGTAATTTGAGAAATGAATCTGCTTCTTTTGTTATCACCTGCAATGCAATTTACAGGTTTCCGCACCTTTCTTTGTAATTCCTCCAATCAAAGGCAGGGGGAGTGTTTGCATAATATCAATCACAGCCACACACATCCTCCAGACAACCGGCCACCCAACCTCCATCTCCAGCTCCACCCTTTAAGTAAATATTCACATACTACCTCGGTAGGAAGACTGGATGGGGAACGGTTGTACAAGGTTTATTATTTGTACTTACATTTGCTACATTACTGATTTAATCTCGTGTATCTGTGGTAAAGTAACTCGTGCTCATGAACCACAGCTTAGATGCACGTGTTCTGGTGAGGACGGCACATTCGTCGACATCAAGGGGAGGAGGTAGGGAGGCACTTTTGGATTTCTGTGGAGGGTTTGAAAGTGTCATAAATGTTGCATGATTTCAAATTTTCGAGGTAGCTACTGTTTTTTTTTTTTTTTTGGAAATTCCCGGTTGCAGCTTTAATGTGCCGATTAACCCAGAAGCCCTTGGAAAGAATTCATTTAAAAAGAAACAACAAAAAACCCCCCTTCTAATTGTCTTTGTCGCCATGTCATGTGACTAGCAGTACTGCGTCTGATTACTTTTGGAAAGTTACCAATAAAAGCAGAGTGAGTGGGGAGCAGGGTAAAGAGAAGGCCAAACAGGGTGCTCACTGAAAAACAAAGCAAAAGAAGATTTTTGCTGCAGAATTTAACAGATAGAGAGTTTTAGAGTTGGTTTCATATTAAAACAACTCCATTGTGGTGTTTAATCAATATAAACAGGGATCACAATGTATAACATGGGAACTTTAAATATTTAGATACATTTTATGACTTTCTTTAGTGGCAGTTGTTACCCTCAGCTGAGAGTAGACAGTGTACAAAGACAGACCAGACACATGTAACAAAGAAGCCCAGCCACAATCAAACTTGATAATGAAGTTAAAGACAAATGTGGACAATATCTGATGTATTCTGTGTCAAATAAGAAAAGACCCTAATCTTGTTTTCCCTGTTTTCCATCACTGCATCCCTCAGTGCTGAGGATTATTCCCCCTCAAGCAGTTTAACTTTTAAAAAACTTTTTAAATATAATTTTTCCCTTCCAGAAATACGCTGAGTCATAGCTGTGGAAGTGAAATAACTTGAGGTGAAGTAAATTCCACTGTAATGTCACCGGAGACATTTTTGAAATTCTCACTTTTAAAATTATTACTACTAACAGTCTGGAAAGTCCAGGCTTTTAGTCTATTTTATGGACACACTAGTGTGGATCAAATATATATTGTGAATAGAAGCTGACAGCATGCTTTACAGTTTGCCCTCCTGTTTGTTTTATAGCCTTCATTTAGTATCAGAGATGGAGAGGAGAAACTACCATTTGTCAATGTACATCTGCATTATGCAGGACCAATAAAAAGATAAGCTTGCTCTTTAAGATGAACGGTCTTCTACTCTTGCAGCTCTTACTGCAGGGTTTTTAAATTAAATATTTTAAGCAAACTAATGACATGGATATGTTTATATTTCTGATCTGTTACGTGCCGTTACTGTAAAATGAGACCTCTTCAAGTCAGCTGTTTGTATACTGATGGACAGCAGACACATGGTACATGTTGCTTTAATGAAACTGAGGTTTATACATATTTAATGGATTTGAATTTGGGAACTACTCTGAATCTGAATAAGTAGTTGTGAGCTCATCTTGTCTCAGTGCTGGGTTGGCTTTGCTGTTGTTCGTTGTTGGAGTTGGATGCCATGTACTGTTTTATAAAAAATGAAGGGCTGGGCATCCTATTTCCGTCAGGCATCTTGGCATCTGTCTTTTTGTTTTGTATATATATATATATAACATGCAACAGCACCACTTTATTTTCAATCACTCTCTTTTGAAACTGAACATCCAGTTAGGGGTTCAGTTGCTCAACAAAGATGTTTGCTGTATGTCTGGAACCGAAGATATTTGTTTGTCTTTAGTGTTGTTATCAAGATCAAGGGACTGCGTCTGGCTTGCTCAACTGACACAATCTGTCCAATTCACCAAATGGCTACTTAGCATTTTGGGTTAATTTGACATCTGAGTTGTGAATTAAGAGCTGAGAGAATGTAATAAATGTTGTGTTGCCAGATCAGATTTGGGTTAGGCTCAAAGGGTCTAGGGCCAAGCCACCGAATGGCTGGTGACCTTTGACCAAGAGCTGAGCTGGCACCTGAATAGATGTAACCTAACATTAGTTACCATCTTAAATTAACAAGAACTAAACAAAACTATATAGGATGTGATTGTTGTTCCATCCTACTGTCCCACTTGTTCATTCAGCTCTTTTTTCTTTTTGATTAATGGGGGTGAGGTAGAGCCACTTCCTGCCAACATGATGTCCCCTATAGGCCTAAAAAAAAAACAAACAAACAAAAAAACAGCCATCACAGCTGATCTTTAGAAGCCTGTTTAAGGTCTCAGAGGGTAAGTCTTAGCTCGACTCAGCTAATGTTGATGCAGTCGCCATCTAAACAGTTTCCAGTAAACCCTCAGTAACAAACACTTTACAGTTAGTACTGCTAACAGGCTTTTGCAGAAACGTGGAGTTCAAGTCGGACCGGGAAAAAGATATGTGCTGTGCTTTGGAGTTTGTTGTTGACTCTATTTTTATTGAAATTGTTGCTTGGCTGCCATCATCGATGATATATTACTACATATATTAAACAATACCGCTACCCTCCAACTGCAGCTAATTAATAGTTGTGAATTTCTGCTTTAAAGGTCTTCAGCATATTAAATGTTATTGACCACAGCCCTTGTCTGCAGGTACTTTTTAAATATAAAAGTTTTAATTTAATAATAATGTGATTGTCATCACATTCAAAAGTATAAACCTGCAGAAAAGCAACCATAAGCTAGATTTTTGTAACATCTTCTCAGAGACTGCAATGCCATTACTAAAGCATCACTTATAATGATGAAATGCATTTTCTTCAAGTATATACCCTGGTAGTTTGAAACTCCAGTGGTGTGATGCTCCATTGAAAGGCTTTTAGATGATGAATCATGATATTAATCCATCTGCTCTGCAACACGAATACGGCTGCAATTTATAACCGACAACATTTAAGACCACCGAACCAAAAGATCAAAAGGTTTAAGGCCCGGTACATGATATGCCATTGTGGTGTAGTCCGACGCTAATTGTATTCGCTTATAACTCGACAGTAGCCATGTTTCCATTACAAGGTTTCCTTTTTATATATTTGGTTTTGTGCAAACCTAGAGCTGGTGGGAATGTACCTACTAACTCAAACCTAACAGAGAGAAAAGAGAACAACCCCTGAGTATGTGTGCTTAGTGTCCGAAGGAATTGGGCCCATCTGTCTCAGTAATACCAGCTCACCACCCGTCCCTTCATTTCACTCAGCACACATGTCTTTAGAGTGTCAAGTACAGGTCAATATGCTTCTGGCAGCCCAATCAAGCCTGATGAATAACGGAAATGCAGAGAGCCCAAAGGAGCAAATGAAGGATGACTTTAGTCGAAGGTGCAATGAATATTACATGACCTCCCTTTGCATTAAGCTCCATTTGCATGTTGAAAGATGTTATTCCATAAATGTGGGGTCTGTGTTCAGTATAAAGCGTGTGACAGAGTTTTAATGGTCTTTATGCAAGAATTCGTGGGAGTTGCTGACTGAGGAGCAGTCAGCTTTAGCTGGAACTCGTCCAAGCGATTCACAAAGTAACTGAACCTGACTCCTTCCAGAAATGAGGTCCACCCTGCACCTCACCCATATCTGGCTTTGTGCACCAGCATCTAAGATTAATACATGATCATTTAATGATAAAATGGTTTGTCTGATTTAATTATCTCAACCCCGTTAATCCTGAATTAATATTTTTACACTTTGGATTTGGGGGAATTGAATAGAAAGACTGATATTAAGGATACATAGTCACATACACTTAATCTACTTCAAGAGCACTGCAAACATTTGAGTTTTCAGAGTGTTCACTATCTAATGCCAGTTCTTTTGTGGATCAAGATCGGAGGAAATGTCTGTAGACTTAATTATAAAACTTACAGGTCAAGCTAATGAATGTCTTTGTCACTCACTATGCCCCGAGCTCTCCTGGCAAAGCCCCACGGGAGCCCCTGTTGTTGGACTAATTTAATTACAGGGACGCTGAACAAAAGCCTCAGAAATAGTTTGCATTTTTAACTTTGTGAATTTAAAGTTATGGCAGATGTCAGCCACCATTTTAATCTTTGTGTCTTGTAGTCATTATCCCTAAAACACTCAAATAATGACACCATAAAAGCAGATTTCTCCCTTACCGCAGGGTTTAAATGAGGAATTATAGGCCTAGAAACATAAAATCACTTAGAAAGGAACACAAAAAGAGGGTCATTTATTGCACTTCATCTTTCGTGTCGGTCCAATTTTCCACATTTGTTCAAATTAGTGATGTTTCGACAGCAGCATCACGGTCCCGTTCAGTCTCTGCACAGATGTCAGGAGCAGAACCGAAGTCGGCCTGCCTGTAGTGATTGGTGCAGAGTATTTATTGCTTTGACCCAATAAGTAGAGGGTCACTGACGGGTGGAGTGTGGTGACTGGAAAGGGGGGGATGGTTGTAGGTGGAGGGCTGGAAGACGAGTTGATAGAAGCGTCGGCGGGGAATGTCTGCTTAGAGGTTCACGGTGGGGGTGGCGGGGGAGGAGGGCAAAACAGCTGGAGCGCATGGCTGACTGACAGCAGCTCCTTCAGATCTGTTTATTTACCTCCCTTTCTCTCAGTTTGTGGAGAACCGGGAGCCAGCTGGCATTGATAAGAAAAGAGAAAAGAGACGAGCAACTGGAGGATCCACATCAGTAGGTTTGTACGACTGGTTCCAGGGATGAGCTTCTGCTTTTTTTTTTCCCTCAGCAAACACTGGATGTTTCATCACAACACTTGAACCTGTCAGAGCGGAGGGTGTCCTTTTTTTTTTTTTATCTCGTAAATCTTTCTTCAAGCACGTACTGACACTTATCTTTTCCCAAAAGATGGATGATGACGTTTTCTTCACGTGGTCTTTCAGATCTTTAAACACAAAACTTCAAACTGGTCCCCAGACTATGAAGCAATACATTCCCTTAAGCTTAAAATGCTAATTCTCTACTTAATTTTATTCAAGGTAGTACTTATTCATGTCTTGTCTATTTTTTGATCAGTTGGACTGTTTTCTTTTATGCATATTATACATATTTTGTCATTGTCCTGTTTTATCAAGCAGTTCTCTTAAGAGTTGATTACTTAAGATTTTAAGAGAAAAAGACTAAAATCTAGGATTATTCCAACAAAAGTAACAGCAACTTCATTTGGATTCTCACTTTTGGGGATCCTGCAGCAGATTGCATGTAGATTTTTTTTTTTCATATGGACGCAGGTTTTACATCGAATGCCTGTCCTGACACAGTCCTTCTCCTTTACCTGGGCTTGGGACCGGCACTATCAGAACACTGGCTTCTGGGATCTTGCAGTGAGGCAATGTGGGGTTCGGTATCCTGCCCAAGGACTACTTTGGCACATGCCAGACTAGGGTTCGACCTGGCAGCCAAGTTGGAGGGACACCGACTCTACTATTTAGCTACAACTGCTATTTTAGTAAAAGTCATACCAGAGTAACTTGTTGAAAAAATGACCTGAAAGACCCATTCTGGCTCATTGGGTTTCACTGATTGACTTGGTCTAAGTTTTCTGTCAGGTACCTTTCCTGACACAACCCTCTACGTACATCTAGGCATGGGATAGCACAACTAGAATAATGGCTTGTGGTTGGGTTTTTTTTTTTTTTTCAATGTGAGGTTCTGTGTCCGATCCAGGGACTCTCCAGCGATGGCAGGGCTGGGGATTGATCCAGCAACCAGCCCACTATGCCACGGGCCTTACTACATCAGTAATGCCACAGTAATTTGTGAAATGTATAATTGGAAGACCTTCCTCCCTTGAAGAGGAAACGGTCGAGTCTCATTCAGACTGAAGTGTTGAGGTTGTTTTAGGGAGTGTAGTTTGGGTGTCAACTTGCCCTGTTGTCCTGACTCAGAGGTTCTCTTGTATAACCCGCCAGCGTCCCTGATCCTCATCCTGAGCCAAGCACCCACAGCGTGCCCGTAAGGAAAAATCTAATGAAATTGTTGCACTGGATCCTGCATGCTTA
This sequence comes from Zenarchopterus dispar, assembly GCA_028564865.1. Classification (NCBI taxonomy): domain Eukaryota; kingdom Metazoa; phylum Chordata; class Actinopteri; order Beloniformes; family Zenarchopteridae; genus Zenarchopterus; species Zenarchopterus dispar. The sequence continues at coordinate 6,726 of JAOWBL010002335.1, forward strand.
TTGCGTTAAGTGCAATCAATAAATCCTTTTTTGTACGCTAAACCTCCCACTCTCTGAATCTCAATAAAGCTGAGTGCTCTCCGTGTAATGAAGATTGCTTGGGAACTTGATTACTCTTACTGCCACTGAACTAAAGGGGGGGTCTTCTTGGCAATTTCCCCAGCAGTGTATGGCCCATTACTTGGCTTTTCTTTTCTTTTTTTTTTTCTTTCCTTTTTTTAAAGGTATGGGTATACTGTTAAAACGGAGCTATGTGTGTGCACTGAGTCAAACTCCATCACATCAGCAGGACAGCCATGGGGGCTTTATCGCATCTTAACAGAGATCTAGTATCTTACATGAGAACCCGATTCACAGAAAATGTAACTATGACTCAAATGAGATATAGTGTCACTATTTTCAGGAAGCATCACTGTGATTCTTAAAGTTTTAAAGTCAAACTTCAGACTGTTGATGGAAAAACATGATACGTTTTTAGGATGTTTGTTTTCCAGAAGACTGCAACTTGAGAGGTGTTCTAGCTCAGATGTAGGTATCTATATTTGTTCATTTTAAACCAGCTGAACCTCAGCTGGAACATTTCTTAACAACAGAAAATATCTTTCTGTTCTGCTTGTAAACTGATCCCAACAGCTGTAACATTGGGATTATAACTGGCCAATTTCCCTTTTGCAGAACATGGGAAGAATGAACTAAACCAGGGTTTTGAGGACCTGCCGGGTTCACCCGCTGCTCTTGTGACCCTCTCTAGATGCATTGAAATGGTAATAACAGTCTCGCCTGGAGCTGAGAGGGGCATCACAGAAAAGAGAGCAGTCTTGTTTTGTCTAGAGCTCCTTTCCCACTGCAGGGTATCTCATCATCAAGGCACCAGGATGCATGATAAACTAAGAGGTTCTCTGAAGATCTCAGCTCTCCCGTCTCTACATTTCACCTCTTCCTCCCATGTTTGGTTTGCCGTTTTTTTCAGGGAGGCTGAAAAACAATTTTTTTTTTTTTTTTTGCAGAAATTGCAGTCTGGGTCATGGGTTAAAACCTTCACTGGAAAGCACGTGATTTACTCTTGGGTTGATGTTCACTGTTGCTCAGCTCTGATAAATCCGGCATTGTTACCTGGAGGTCTCAGGTTAAGCTCAAAAGCTCATTCATGGCATACTGTACTTTTCTGTTATCACTGGGGCTGTTGGACTTTTTGTTCACCCTCTGCTTTGAAGTCTTATCAGATCTCTCTGCTGTATTTGAGTTTCGGTGCTCATTCAAATTCTGGGTCAGTACATTTGCTTCTGGCCCCCAAATTCTTTGAAATATGGAAGACACAGAAAGGTGACCACTGTTGTTCCTCTTTAATGCCAAGTGGAGCCTGCTCGCTTTAAATATTTAATTAGCTGCCGCAGAGTTGAAGGATGTCTGTCAAAGAGTAAGAAAAGTTAACTGGATTTAATAGTTTTTGTGTCCAGTGAGAGCTTTGCTTGCATAAACTCGCCGACTGAGGCCACTTTTTTGAATTTGCCAGACTTGCCTCTATTACAATCAGTCCCTTTAAATCATAATTTTCTCTTCTGTCTCAAAAGGCACATAAGTGGTTTATATCCAAAACTAAGTTATTTGCCCCCAGATTTGCAATGTTCTGGAAATTTTAAAAGTTGGAAATTTTACATGGGAATTAATGAGATACATTATAGTTTAATTTTCCTTTTCTTGGGCTCATTGGTGCCACAAACACTGTTAAGTGGATGGATCAATAAAATCATCAGTCTATGACTTACTATCAATAAAGAAAACATTTACAGTCAGTAATAGAAACAAACGGTAATTGCCTTCATTGAAAATCACATTCAACTAAGTTTTAAAATTACAGGTTAGCTTATCAAAGGCAACATAAAGTAACTGAAAAAAAATCTTTTAGCATTTTTTTCTCGATGTCTGTAATGTTAAATGAACAAATTCACAGTGTGTGAACAGCTGTCTGTGGATTGCATATGCAGTATTTAACATAAACTAGTTAACACAATTTCTTTGATAATTTCAGAGGCTAGCCTCAATGATGTTAGCTAGCTCTGCTGGCAACTTTTAATCTGAATTACAAAATTAATAGGTTATAGACTGATTTAGCACACCAAATAACCTATTTTTTTAAATTTGTCTAGCATCAGTTGTTTAATTGAATATGAAACTGTATCTAACATTTTTAGTGGTATTTAGAAACTTTTTTTTTTTATCTTACTCAGCAGATAAATTTAACATAAGAAAAGGTTGAAAACTTAATGGAACATATTTTGAAGGAATATTTTAATTTCATGCAGTATTCCTACTTCTTTTGTTTTTAATTAAAAAATCTTCCAGTTTTACCCTCAATTAGCCATTTAAAAAAAACATTTGTGTTGTGTTGTGTTCATGGCCAAACTCTTATAACTCTTATATTCATGTTTGTATTTGATAAATTACTACAGCCTTTTAGTTAATTCACACAAGAACTTATTACATTCCTATAAGTTGAAAGTTTTTGTATTTGGAGTATTTTAAAAAATTCCTCACCTTACTTTACATGAAAAATTTCTGGCATATTTCTGGAAACTTACCAGAACTTTTCTAGCCTTTTGCAATCCGAATTTTTATTTTCTAGAGATTACCAGATTGCTTGGTGGGGGAACGGCAATCAGCCTATCTTCATTTTCACTCGCTGTGATCAGCCATGATCAAGAAGTGAGAATGTTTTCTTATCTATAAACACAAAATGTGCACATATTTCAGAAAAATAGCACTTTTTCTGGGTTTTGTAAATGTGTCAAAGCAAAACAACAGTTTTGCCCAATCTTGTATCTCACAAGTATATGTTTGGTGGGGAAGTTTTTCACTGTCAGTACAGAATTCCCAGACCTGGGGAGGCTAAAATGAAAGTTGTACAAGCACACAGTCTGCAGCCTCTGCTATCTTTCACTTAAATCAGCAACGAATAAAGCAAAGCTTGCAAAAGGAAAATCATAGAATTCCGGGCAGTTGATGATATATTTACTATCTGTAGTCAAGGGAAGAGGAGATTTTATAGATTTGCTACATCACCTGAACCAAAAATACTGAGCAGGAGATACTTCTGCAACTCTGTATTACAAAAACATTTTGATGTCTGATTTAAGTCTGACTGCTCGGATCTTATCATGTGGTGCACCTGTTTTTTATTTGCAGAAGTGCAAATCTGGTTCCTTATTTTAAATTCAAGGTTTCCGGGGTCAAAAAATAGGTGATCCTGTCCTCTGCTGGACTGTTAGAGATTTGTCAGGAGACAAGCAATCTGTTGCAGAAACAGGAATATATTATAATTCCTAGACTGTTGAACTCGTACATCTGTCCAAACAATCTGTCACTTTAACTGTAACAAAGAGAGCAATCTGCTGCAGAGAAAATACAAAAGTAATTTATGGTCAGTCTTTTTTCACAGTTGAAAATTGCCCAAAAAGGATGTTGCATGCATTTGATTCAAGCTGTTAAGAAAAATCGCCAGGCAGTTCCTTTTAATAATTTGAAACCAGCCAAAAAAACAAACAAAACAAAACTTAATTGTTCCATCTCTAATTGTAATATGTATCATTTCATTTTAACTCTTGGCAGTTTAAGATGGTTTTCAAAGCTACTTATAAGAGAAAACAAAACATTGGATGTTTTTTCCTCTTCACAGTCTTGTTTTCATAAATATAGGAAGCCTGATTTATAACTCAAACTGAAATTCAGTTAATTAGCGGGTCCAACCTAATTTCTTCCCCCTCTATCTCTGTCTGGATACGGCATTCCCATAAGTAATCTAAAAACTTTCGGAGACAATGGAGAAATCCAGCAACATCAGCTAAAATGGCCCATCGAGTGCAAAAAAGATCAATACTTATGCAGTTACAACATCCAAGTGAGAGGCCTTTATGCAGTTTGTTGGAGATCCAGTGAGACAGATCCTCCCAAAGCCACTCTGAATACAAGTATAGATCTTTACCTCCCAAAAAAAAAATGAAGGTGATTGATGATTTTTGCCATTATGTATCTTGACCAGAAGTGCTTGGTGGTACGATTGAAAACGATTTACCGCAAGTGTACATTATGGAAATTGTAAAAACCCAAAGGTATCTCAGTCTAGACAGGACTGCATCAGTGCGGTCATTGCATACTCAAAACATGTGCTGATATGGGATACAGCTTAAACCTCGGTAAACAGCTTCTAATGTCTTTTTTTCTCTCTTTCATGTGCTGTTTCCTCCTTTATCCCGCCAACGCCCTACCAGGTAAGGCAACTCCCTTCACTTTAATCTTTCAGGGTCTTTTCCCCAACCTCAAATGCAAACCTTCCTCCAGTAACATCTTTCTTATAAAGTGAAGTACTGCTTATCTCAGGCTTTTTCAACATAAATGTCGTGCATGTGGTCTACTCATTGTGTTTCAGTTGTTGATATGGCATATTATGTCTTTTTTTTTTTTTTGCTATCATTTGCTCACATGCTTTTTTTGTCATCTATTTTCTATCAAGAAGCCACCACAGGGACCTGTGGCATGTCTGTTTTCTTGTCAGGTCACCTCGTTTTTCATGTCACCTTCAGTTCCTCTACAGCTACTTTCAGAGAGTTTGGATTAATGATCCCTCATCCACCCACCGGTTGTTTATGACGGCAATCTGAAAATGTCAGTAATATAAAACCAGAGCCATGTCGAAGTAACATCTCTGTCCAAACTTTCTTTCGTCATGATTTTGCCTGTAACTATTTCATCATCAGAGCTAAATTAATAAGAGAAAAGTGATTAAAAATGTTCAGACTGCACCAGAAGCTTCCGATATTTTAAAAGATAAATATTAATTAAAAACAAAACTGACTGATTCCCAGACTGATGGAGTCATTGGGGTTGGGGATCTAATATCTTAAAAAAGAGCATTAATATGATTGAGTCTGTGTTATTTTCTTACAAATCAAGTACAATCCTGTGAGACGGGTCTTAAAATGAGCTTTTTCCTCAGCTCCAGCTGCCCTTTCTGCCCTCAGTACTTTCCACAGCAGCATTTAGTGGGACTGTAAGAGCAGTGTGTTCAGTGTGGAAACCGTGGTGTTTATAAGATCAGACAAGGACATCAGTGGAGGAGCGAAGAACCCTCCACAGTTTTCAGTGAGGGAAGATAACGGTGAGTAAAAGCATTTCAGTAGCTCAGCACCTGCGCTGTTTGAGCTGTATGTGGATAAAGAGGGCTGATGCTGAGCACACTGGATGGGCCATCAAAAGGGGTTCTGCCTTTGAGCTTTGATGGGACGGTGACCACCAGTGATGTCAGCGCCATAAAGAGCGGTGGCAGCAGAAACTGGAGTTTGTTAAGGGATTAGCTGCAGTTACCAGGGAAGATCCCCGAAGATTTTTTTTTTTTTTGTCATACATATTTAAAGAGCGCTCCAGTCAAAACAAGGACGCTCAGTCTGTCATTAATGCTTCCAGATGATGGCGTTGTCCTTTCATGTGTTACCCACTCGGGGCCCTTCCCTTCCTGTTAAAGCATCTCCAGTCAAGCCCGTGCTCGAACCGAAGGACAAAGCGAAAACACGCGCAGCCTCCCTCTCGGTGACTTGAAAGATTTCAGGTGCCGTTTCTAGCTAGCATGAACATTTAAGTGCCTTCCAGTGCCGCCGCTGCAGCATTACTGGGAAACAGTGGCAGCTTTGTGCATCGTAATAGGATTTTAATGCCTTCTCTTTGTGGCTCAGGGAAGATTTCTGCAGATTAAATTCCAGACCGGCCTTGTGAATTCAAGCAGCTTTTAAGAGCGAAAAGACTGAAACTCTAAGACGCACAAAAACAGTGCTTTTTGTGCCTTTGATGTCTCATACTTCCACTCAGGGCTGCTTGTAACCCTTCGTTGTCGTCCTTTCACTTATTGATTGATCGATGCCGAGCTGCTCTTGCTTGTAAAGGATGAAACTCCTGTTTGTTGTGGCATTTCAAGCTGCTCTCCTTGTTTGGTGTGTGATTTATTCGGGGGTTTTTAAGTGGAATTGACCGCTACAATAGCCACGACATGCCACTCTTGAGTGGGACAAAACACCTGTCAGGAGTGGTCATGCCTCATCATGGTTGCCTGTGAAAGTGGGAGGTCCTCCTGTCACTCTCTGCAAGGCCTACATTTTCTACGTAATGTCATGTTTTTATAGAGGAAGCTGTTAAAATACCTTCTACAACACCATGAAAGATGTTTTCTCTTGTAACTTTGCTTTGTGAAGAGTTCTGCACTAGGTTTGATGCTTGTGTGTATATCTGAAATAGTTGATGTCGCTTTTAGACACCGTGGGGTACCTCCCACTTCAAATGGGAGCACGGAGTGGTCTGTCTGTGTTTGAAGAGGCAGGAATGCAGATTTCATATCCTTCCAGATAATGAGATTAAAGTCGTGGCCGTTTGAGGGAGGAATTCCAGCGAATCTCCTTCGAGGCGCAGAGCTCTGCTGCTCCAGGATGGACAGCTGGTGCAGCTGAAGTCTCCATCCATGCCTCTGATTACTAGCTTCTCTCTGTATTTCATGTCTTAAATACTTTTCATATATGTTCAAGAAAGTACAAGGTCTCAGCAAAGTTCTAGAAAACAGAAAAATAAAGAGATCACAAAGCAGTAATTCTTAATCGCTATAGCTGAGTCAGTTTTTGTGCCTAAACTTAACCAAACTTAACCCCATAACTGTAGTATCATAAACCGATTTCTTTTCCAAATAAGCATGGAGAGTTAAATTTTAGCAGACATTCGTGGAATCAGTAACTGATTTTATCATTCAAAAGTAAAACGGAAGTACAGTTTTTAAATTTGTGAATAAAACTTTTTAACTTCAGACTAAATTCAGGGAAAAAGTCTGGGTTTCTTTTGTGAATTTTAAGAACAGTTTATACCAGTTTAACTGAATTTAAAATTAATTTAAGATGATGAGGGCTGCAACTAATAATCGGCTAGTCAACAAAAATCGATGACAAATTAGTTGCCAATGGGTTTATTCAGGCCAGTTGACAGACTTGCTGGGGCCCGGGACAAGAAGATCTCACATGGGCCCCCCCCCCCTCCCCAGTGTTCCACACCACACGACCCGCCCCCTCCACACACACACACACACACACACACACACACACA
>JAOWBL010002336.1:0-13852 GCA_028564865.1 Zenarchopterus dispar
TCCACCACTTCCAATAAAAGGATTGTCAGTATTCTATCGTCTGCACTTGGGTCCAGTCATTGTTCTAAGCACAACACCTCAACTCATCTCCAGTACTGACAGTAGTCAATAAACTTCAAAATAAAATTCAAGATTACATATTTTCTTCCAAAGTGGGGTAAAAAAGACTTTGCAAATAGAGTTAACTGTGAGTAACGAGGTTTGCTTCTTATCCATGCGACTTCTAATTCTGTATGCCAACTGGGATTCTTGGCTTTCTGCCCTTTACTGTGTGCACCGAGGGAATCCCAATGCTGTCATAAAAGCACAGGAAGCTGTGGCCTTATTTGAAAGACCATGAATCAGACAGTTATCTCCATTTTGTCAGTTGCAGGGACTCTCATTCCACCATATCGCTGCCGGGTTGGGGCTTGGTAATGTACTGGGAAAGCAGTCGTAATTAGATTGCAGTGGCATTCTTGAAATTGAATTGTGGAATTGAATTTACAAGACTGTTGATATGTACACAATATTAAGCACCAGTGTTGAGACATGGTTGGCGTTGGATGGAACTTAAATCCCACATAAGTTAGGATGATAAAAAGATCGTTTTAGCAATAGCCTTTTTAACAGTAGAGTTCCATGCTGGAGTAATGAAGTACACTCATTTGTATGCTCTATGGATCTCTGATCAAATTACCTCTTGGCCTTGCTGCTGTGGCTCCGAACAACCAGTCCTTCCATTCAGCAGATTGAAAAACAGCAAATCCCTGTGCAGGCAATTTTTTTTCTTTTTTATTCTAATTTGTGTTGAATTGTAAAGCCAAAATTACAAAGTCTTTCTTGTTGTATCCATTTAATTTATACTGTTTTCCATCTCACCGGGGATCAAATTTATCAGGAACAGTTAGGTGAGAAATTTGAAAGACAGGTGCAAATGAAAAAGCTTGACACATTCATTCATATGAAGTAGCATATGCAGACAATCTTGGTGCAGTAATTATTTTTTCTCTGACTTTGATAAGTTTTATCCAATCTAGTTTGCACATTTGGTCTGTGCCATAGCCCTCATAACTGCGGATGGAATATAATTGAGTCATGCATGTTTATGAATTGGCAAACACTTGCAGCAAGACATTCATTCTTTTACTTTTTTTATTTTTGTTATTTTTATTTCTTAAGGTCGGTTTCATTGTGGCGCCACGATGACTTGGCGGTTATCACTATTACCTCACAGCAAGAAAGCTCCTGCTGTGACCCCCAGCAGGAGTCTTTCTTTGGGTAGTTTGCATGCTTTCCCTGGGCTTGGCCTGGTTTTTGTCCGTTTCCTCTCACTGTCCCAAAATATGTATTGAAGTTAATTGGTGACTTTTAGCTGCCAATCAGAATAAGTGTGTTTGTTTAAATGTGGGCCTGCAATGGACTGTCAATCTGTCCAGACTGTACCCCTGCCTTTCATCCCAAAATAGCTAAGATAGCTCCAGCAGAGTCCTGTGATTGTGAAAAGGAATAAACAGGTATAGATACTGGATGGGCGTCAGTAACAATTGCATTGTAACATGAATCTTTCTGTCTGATTATTGAAAGATGTCTTATAATTAATTTACTGAGGGAGAGAAGACACAATTCGAGACCTCTTGACCATCTACTCTTATGGCTGCTCTCTCTGTTCTTCGAGTCAAAACCTCCCCATGGTCCCTAAAACGTGTTTCAAAACTCGTGGTCACATGCCCTTTCAGGCCGTAGCCCCAGACTGTGGAACACCCTGCCCCTGTCCTTTTTATTCAGACAGGCTTTTAGCTGATTGGGTTAACTAGATTTTATTGTAACTGATTTTATTTTACCTTACCTTTTTGTATTTATCAGATTTTTCTTATGTTACTATTTTTTTATCTGAGAAAAAGGCTATATTAATAACATTTACTTACTTTGCACATTAATTGAACTCAACAGCTGAGCTAATGGAGCATAGCTATTTTTAATTTAAAGATAATGTAAGATAATTTGTTGTGCTTTTAACTGTATTAAAAGACTGCTGCGATTGGGTGTGGGTTGGGTTCATGTGTGAAGCGTAGCAAAGCTGAAGCTGCCTGAAGAAGTTATTTCTGGCCCTGGTTAAAGGTTGCTAGTCAGGGCTAACCAGAGCACGGGCAGTTGGACTGCCTCTAGCTCAATGGCTTCTACCTCTTGCAGCAGCTGAAGCGATTAGATCCTCTGGTTATGTGACCTTTGCCTTGGACCATTTCAGGTCTGTTCCAGATTAACTAACTGCACCACTGGCTAGACATGCTCATCCATGCTTGGCTTGCTGTTGCTTGATTGCCTAGGCTACTAGGCAGCTGTTGGTAACCAACCAAACTGACTCTTTCCTGCTGTCACCGGAGCATCTGTGGATCCCAGCAGAGCTCTGACAGTCCTCATTTCACCTCCAGCAGCATTTGCTTTGGATGTTATTTTGGCAGCAATGTCTGAAGTGACGATAGATCGACGCATGAAGTCAGAATTAATGTAACAATTATTAGCATCTGAGGTTAACATGCGGTGAGCCAAGCTAAAATAGTTAACTTTTGGTAACAGAGTGAGGGTAGGCATATTCCAGCAGACTTTCAAGGCTACTCGCTACTCCTATATGACCATGTTTGGATTAATTTGGTTGCACAAAGTCCATTTCTGGTGATATGGCACACCGCAAAGCAAAGAAAAAGTTTTCAGAAAACCTATAGGTAGCCAGGGGTGACTTTACACAGAGCATTTTTTTTAATAAAGTCTAAGAGTTAAACCTCATAAGCTTAGTTTGTTAGAAGGAAGAATTGGTGCTCCCCTTACTAATCTGTGTGCAGGGAGAGGATGATTTACAAAGGTCACTTTCCTACCTCAAACAGGCATAGTAGATATGTCACTGTCTATTTGTTTTGACTAAAGCCACAATCTATTTAAGGTTCACACCACACACATCACCTCTGTATCCTCAAGCATAAAGTTATATCCAAACCCCCCAACCCTTTTAGGTAAAATATTGTGACAATTATTTATCTATCCACCCCTCACCCCCCGGATACAGCAAAAACAAATTATTGGACAGCAGGAACAATACATGGTCAGAAATGTGTTCACAGCAAGTCACTTAGGTTTCAGTGATTGTGTTCATACATGATACCGAAGAAAGGAAATTGAAAATTACATGCAATATTCACAGGTGACATAATGGAATTATAGAAATAAAAAATCTCTGCTTTCTGCAAATTACACTAGGTAAGTCTTGCTGGGACCAATTACAGTTTTTCAATCTAGAATTGACATGACTTCTTCTGTGTCAAGATGTCTAATGGCTGTTATAGATAGACGATAGAACTCTGGGATTTGTTGGGCGGGCAAAGTATTGTAAAACCTAAAATATCCTTTGTGGACCAACCTCTTTCATTTTCTTTTTCTTTTTTACCCCCCAGTGATAAAGACAGGTTAGGTTGGATATTTTATTGTTAATAACGGTGACATTTCTAAATGTCTTGTAAAATGGGCCATACTGCCTGTCTTTGAAAGGGGAGTTGGACACCTGGTGGTCCAAAGTTGGCCAGGGGCTCAAAGATGGAGAAAAGGCTAACATTTTAAAATGAAATGAGATTTCATCATTCACTCTTGTCTCGGTATATTTATAGTTCAGTTTTGTACAAAGAAAAGATGAAATAAGAGCATTCTCAGGGTATCTCATACAAAAACATAAACTCTAAGATTATGTTTCATACTGCCCATAAACAATATATAGCACAAGTAGCAGAATATTGGAAAAACTTTGTTTCCCACAGTGCGGTCCTTTTTCCTGACGTATATTTGGCACAGTCATTCTTTACAGCACAAGGTCAGGCCTTATCACAGCTGACATATTGATTCAGTGAAGTCGCTGTGTGGAGAAAGCTGTCGTGAAAGCCTTTTTAGACATCTCTCCCCCATAATGATTGTAGGTATTTGTAGTATGTTGCATATCACAAAGCTGTCTTGCCATTTTATGGGGGAGAACTGTGATTTGAAATGTCTGTTCTTAACCAAGGATCTTGGCAATAAAACTAATAATCTAACTTAAGTGGATCAGAACTTGCAAACTTTTGCGTTTCAGAGGTGATAATTAATTCTCTGCAGTGCTCTCAAAGCTATCCCAATCCCCATACAGAACCGCTAGAACTGTTTTCTGTCCCTTTAGACGTAATATTCATGTGTCTGTGCTTTGATCATCTTTCCTTTAGTGGGAAATACCTTATGGTAATTATTCACAATCATTCTCTGCAGCTCTAAAAAACTTCTTTCAAAGTTATTGTTCAGGTCAGTCTCTCTCTGTTGCATCAAACAGTTAAGTTTAACCTCAGCAGAGACTGTAGTAGTGCTACAATAAATGGTCAAGAATTGAGAGATAGCAACATGTTATTTTGAATAGCGCAGCATTCACATGATGTAATCACAAACACCTAATAGTTTTTTTTAATTTGTAAACCTGATGATAAATATATAACAGTGTACATATTAAAAACATTGAGTTTGGAGTTAAAACAGGATAACACTTCAAACAATGGTGAGTCAGATGTATTAAGTCCATGTATTAATCCATGTATTAATGCCACCGATCATTCCCTCCTCTTGTCAAGTGTTTGTGAGCATGTCAGAAGTGGCTGTTAATGTTCATGCAATCCAATACACACCATGATCTTTAAAAGCTAACATCTGAAAGCTTGTGATCTGTGGAATCGTTGTCTGTTGTGATAGTCTTAAAATTAAATTCATACCTTCACTGTGCTCATATGATGCACCACCTCAGATCAAGAAATGTTTAATAACTGAAACTCTAAGTCCTGCCCTGCTTTGGATTATCGCACGTTACATGCCCACTACTGCAAAAATGATCAACTGATTAAATATCACAACAGCTGTTTATTAATTCCACATGAGGTCTTAATTTATCAGCTGAACAATAATTCTGACATATACTACAATCAATGAAAGGTTTCACTTTTCTTTTGAATCAGTAGCTGCGTGCAAATGTTTGACTCCTCTGTTGTTTAAATATGTATAACAGAGTGCACTGATATGAAAGTTATTTAATCACTGTGTATGCAGGCTTAAAAATGATCAGTATCATGGCTCTGTATTTAATTGGGATTGGTAGCAGATATATTTTATTTAGTAATATGTTATATTATCCAAATTAAAGATAGGGTAAATGATTTTTTGAGTGAATGTGTCATCACCATCTGCTAGCTGTCCATCTTGTGAGTACACTGTAAACAAAAAAGAACAACCAAACAAAACAAAAAAACACCTTGGTCTTCAGGTACAGTCATGGCCCTGGAAACTGGAAACAAGCAGTGGTGGGTTCACCCTGCTCCCAAACATCGGTCTAGCAAGTGACAGAAAAGGGGAAGATTCATACTTGTGCACATGAAGAGGAGGAGCGTGGAAGATGCTTGGGTGATGGTTTTGGGTGTTTCCTCACCAATGATGTAAAAGTCCGCCTACAGGAACGGGATGGAGCAGCTGACAGAGTCGTGCAGGACCAACAACTTGCTCCTGAACACAGTAAAGACCAAGGAACTCATCGTGGACTTCAGGAAGAAAGCTAACAACATCCAGCCACTCACCATCAATGGGGACTGTGTGAAGAGGATTTCAGACTTCTGCTTCCTGGGAGTCAACATCAGGAGGCCTGACCTGGGGAATGCACTCTGCTGAACTAGTGAAGAAGGTCCAAAAGAGACTCTACTTCCTGAGGGTTCTCAGGAAAAACAACACCCCTGAGAAACTGCAGGTGTCCTTCTACCACTGCACAGTAGCGAGCATCCTGGCCTACTGCCTCTCTGTATGGTTCAACAGCTGCACACTGGCACAGAAGAAAGAGCTCCACAGGGTCATACAGGTCGCCCAGCGGATAGTCGGCTGCCCTCTCCCTTCACTTGAAGATCTCCACAGTTCCCGTTCTCTCAGGAATATTGACAAGATTCTAAAAGACCCATCACACCCTGGACACAAACTGTTTGAACGCCTGCCCTCAGGGAGACGTTTTAGATCCATAAAAACAAAAACAAACAGACTAAGAAATAGTTTCTATACTTCAGCCATCACCATGTTAAATGCTACTAAATAGACATTTTATGGAAAGTTTTTCATTTTAACTTGACCAAGGGATGGGTGCAATATGTTTTATGTCTGTGTGAGTTTTTAATTATTAATGTCTATTTATCCATCAATTTTCTATACCCGGTGAATCCAATGACTGGGTCGTGGGGGTCTGCTGGAGCCTATCCCAGCCCATTGCAGGCGAGAGGCAGGGGTACACCATGGACAGGTCGCAAGTCTATTGCAGTAATGTCTATTTATTTATTTTTATCTTTTTAAGCATTATCTTTTTGAGCACCAAATTTTATTTGTAAATGTTCATTGATATGATGACAATAAAGAATCTATCTATCTATCTTGTGAGTCATGGAGGGTGTACTTTGTTTTTCACATAATTACATACTATATGTAATTTAGATTTTATGTGTTGAATTCAAAGACTGCAGCTCTAAACAGACTAATAACAAATGTCAAGTCACTGTTTTTTACGTGTTTAAGCTCAAATATTTCTGCAAATGCAAATATAGATGAGATAATGTTATACTTTTCAATTTTTTTTCATTCTTTTTTTAAAAACCAAAATACCTGAAAAGAGTTACAACCCCCATCTTCATTTGGAAGTCAGACGCATCAGAGCTTGCAGTGTCAGACCTCATATCATTCACATTTATTATTCTCACTACACTGATTATACATAGAAACCTTTGTAAAACCCATATCATTGCTGTAACAAATTTAACTTCATTCCCCCCAGGAAATCAACTGGGTAGTGTTGACCTTTGGTGTGATTAAGATAAATTCCCAATTAAGGAGATAGTTCTTTCATGAGGAAGCCACAGACCTGAGACATAAGACAGCATTTTATCATCCTTCAGTGGTGCTTAAAGACTAAAACTGTTTTGAATGTTGTGCTCTGTGGTGCACATCCATCTCCTCCTTTGTTCATTCTTCCACATCACAATCTTCTCTTCATGGCGGTAACTGAAAGATGAAATGCTGCATTCTGATTAGGGACCAGCCAAATTAGCAGGAACATTCTAAAGATTTTGAAATTCTTTCATAATGTCTTTATAACCACTACTTCACTCAGACTTAGGAGTCTGTAGTCAGTCATTTTAGTCTGTCTGGGTTTGATGTGCATGGATGTCTGTGCTATTTTCCTTTGCAGAGTAATTGATCAACCATATTTGTGTGCTTCCTAAGTTAAAGCCTACAATACTCAATAAAAAAAGCTATTAAATATATTAGGAGAGTTCACCTGTGTTCACCTGTTTTCTAGAAATGTTTATGGTTCTTTGTAGTTAAAATGATAGAAATGAACCAAAGTTAACTGCCTTGTAACACAAACACTAATTCATCTCTGGCCCTCCTTTGCTTTGATTACAATCACTTCAAAAAGGCATGTGGAACCACCTACCACATAATTTGAACTTGCGGGTTTGCAGTCTTATTGCAATGTTTTGTTCCTACTGTATAGTCACAGCAAAGTTTAAAGAGGTAATTACTAATGGGACTGACTGAGAAGAGAACAACAAAGTGTTGTTGGTGGACTGGGCACTAATGGGCTGGAAGCAATTTCAAGGGAAGGAATGGCCCATGGCCATTCAGAAATTAACAAAAATAATTTAACACCGCAGGCTTATTATTTCAATTATGCTACTGTTTAGTCACGGTAAATGTTTTTGTACCTTTGCCTCCAAACATCGGACAAAAACAGTCATTATTAATTTGTTTACATACATATATGGGGTCTCATTACTGTGTACTGTATGTGTTTCTACTCCCCTTTTCCCTTTTTCATCTATCATGACTTCATTATCACTACTAGTGAATTATTAGCACTGGAGAATTTTCTATATTGAAATTATAAATAACCATTCGCAGTCTAAATCCTATGTGGAAAGCCAGGTGACAAGGTGATTTATACATAACTATAAATGTTTTTAGTTATTGTTTTCAATTGTGCCAGATGATTTTAGTTGGATAATTATCTGTATTTTTCACTTTATGTTTAAATAGTGTAGGCTATTTGGTATTATTGTGACTGGTGTTATTTTTAATTGTGTGTTCTCTTTTATGTATAATGTTAAGTGATTACCAAACTGCATAAAATGGACACTTTAAAACTCAAGCCCTCGCCAAAACCTTGGGCTTGGCCAGACCATGCTGATTTCTCCCCTGAGCAGCATTCAGTCAGGATTGTAAAATAAATGTTTGCTGCCTAGTTTTCATTAGTACATCGGCCTGTAAACCCTTCTAAAGATGCCAGAGGAAGAATGATAGCTTCTTGTAGCAGCGTCTGCAGGACCTGATAAGCCAAATCTTGCTGGTGTTAGTGAATCACGACCCTCGACTACCTCCGTAACCCTGTTACAGAGACCGATTCCCAGATGTGGGTCTGAATAAGTCTGACAAGGATAGCCAAAAGGATGAAGAAAGAATATCAGTTATGATACATGTTAGGCGGGTCACTGCACAGACCTCCCCTTTCATTCAGCTACTTTGTATGCAGCTTTAAAGTGTTGTATGCAGTCTCTGGGCTTCGCAGCTGCATCCCACCCTCCAGCAGGTGTGATGACAGAACGGTGTAATACAGGATTTTCAGAGACCTTGGCTTGTGCACAACACAACTCGGGGTTGTGCCGTCCACGGGGGCGTCTTGCACAGACAGCCTTGATGGTGAAATGTGAGTAATCTGCTTCTGTTTGTGGCTCCATCAGCAGCTTAAGAGTGATGCAGGCACAAAATGGCCTCATGCCTGTTTAGGTTTTAAGCTATGGCTAAGCAGCATACTGTGCTGTTATAAATAAATAAATTAATGAATGAATAAAACGAGTTCTACTTAATGGATAAAATTTAAGTTCAGTTTTTCTATAATCTTCTTACTGTCTGGAATTACTGTTAAATGGGGTGGGAAAAACATCTCACAAAATTATTTTTCTTCTGAAATTGGTTTTGTCAGTTCATTTCAGGAAGTGTTCTGCTACAGGAAGATGGCAGGAGATGATGGTGGATGCACAAAGCAAATAACTCATGGAGAATTACATTGTTTGGATTTAGTTTGTTAGGTATATTTATGCTTGGTCAGCTTGAGGTTAAAAGTAATGGCTGTCGATTTAGAATTGTAAAAAGAAGCAAAGGTGCTTTTTCTTTTTTCAGTCCTACTAAAAATCTGTCAACACATCAAAAACAGTCAAATATGTGTTTTTTTCTACTTTGGGATACATTTTAGGGCGGTAATGGATCACATAGCTCGGAGTTCAGATTATATTACTGTTTCTGAGCCACAGATTGAATTCGAAATCAGAATCTCTTTATTACCAATGCCAGTAAAACAGGTTCACAGACTAGAAAATTGCTCTGACGCAGATAAAACATAAAATTAATAGAAAGTAAAATTAGAATAAAATAAATACATGAGAATAAAGCAAAATAAATAAAAATAAATAAAAATACTAGGAATAAGTTTACAAAAGCAAAACAAAAACAAACAAACAAGCAAACAACCCCCCAGGCCCCTCAAAAACTACAATATATGCACATGAACTGCTTTCTGAGATAATGAATTTTTTTTTTTTCCCAAAAAGGGAGTCAAATACCATTATGCGTTACAGCTTGTATTTATAAGCTAAAAAGAAAAAGATGTTCAGGAGTGCTGGTGTTTCCCAAAATGGCCATGCGTTGCTGCTCATTAATTGGCATCAATCCCCACCCATGAACCCGTGCTGCGTCCTCAACCTGCAGTCAGGGGAAATAGCAAAAAAAAAAAAAAAAAAAAAAAAAAAAAGAAAGAGAGGAAGAATTATTTTTTAGATAATAAAAGTTTTTCAGGTAATAAAGGTAATTTTAAGTCAAGTGTAAAAAAGAAAAAAACATTGTATTGTGGTCTTTTAGTAAGTGTGACAGTGATCTGAGAGGCACAGGCCTGGAAAAATGTGACTAATGTAGGTCATGCTGTGTCTTCTGTCCAATAAAGCATTCAGAGAGATGAAGCGAAAATGATTTTATATGAAGTTGGATGCAACCCCCGCACCCTCAAAAAAAAACAACAAAATCGTAAAAAAAAAAAAACAAAAAAAAACAAACAACACATTTGTCTACACGGACAAAACTCTGCTGCATACAACCACCTTGCTTCTCAAACTGGTGGGACCTCTTTGTCAAGAATCATGCCAGATGGAGGTATAATTGAAAAGAAAAAAAAACTAATGAATCTGGCCTGGGAAAAAATCTTAAACTTAGTATTAATATTTTGTTGTACAACCCTTTGAGGCAATCACTGTAAGGAAGTGATTTCTATAACTCTCATTGAAACCTCTGCACATGTATATATGTATTTTGGCCCATGAACAAACTGCTCCAGCTGTTTCAGGTTTGAGGAGTTTCTTATTCAGACTGTATGTTTCAACTTTTTCCACAAATGTTCAGTAGAATTTACTCCAGAGCTTATTGAAAGCCACTTGAGGATAATTCCATGTTTTGTTCTGAGTCACTCTTTTTAGTTGTGTTTTGGGTCATTATCCTGTTGGAGGACCCATGAATTGCGACTGAAACCAAGCTTTGTGACACATTTCACTTTAGAAATGGTCTTCTTGATGCTCTTAAGATTTCATTTACCTGCACAGTTTCAAGACACTTTGTGCTCGACAGAACAAACCAGTCCCAGGACATAACTAAGCCTCCTCCATGCTTCACAGTAGCTATAGTCTTCTTTTCTGAGAGGGCTTCATTGTTTAGTTTGTGAACGTGATGTGACTCGCCAAAAAGCTCTAGTTTTGTCTCATCTGTTCAAAGGACGTTCTCCCTAAAGCTTTTTGGCTTGTAAATGCATTTTTTTAAATTTCTGTTTCACTTTTTTTATGATAGTCTTTCAGCAGTGGAATTGTCCTCTTTTGTTTTCCACTAAGTTCGCTTTGGCTCAGACAGGGACAGATGGTGTATTCTGACACTGATGTATCATATTAGCCGTCTCTTCAGTTTGCCCTCACTGTTTTTCTGTGATCACATCCAGGGAGATTGATGACGGTCTCATGGACCCTAAACTTCTGAATTAAATTTGCAGCTGTAGTCACAGGAACATTAAGCTGTTTTGAGATCATCTTATGGCCTTTACCTTTAACATGCTTGTCTATAATACCTTTACTCTTTTTTCTCAGACAGCTCTCTCCTTTGCATTCTTTGGTCCATGTTCAATGAGGTGAACACCATGATACCAACTTTAAATAGTCTGACTGACTGGGAGGCTGAAGACACATGTGATGCTCATTACAGGACACACTTTAATTTCACCTGTCATGATGGTGAAATTATTTTCAATGTTTTCCAGGGGTAGTAAATTATTTGTCAAGGCAAGTTTAATTAGTTTGTTTTTTCTTTTAATGATTCTTTTGAACCACAATTAAAAAGAAAATGTCTGATTTTCATTAGTTAATTCTCAGGGAATTATTATTACTTTTGTCAGTTTCAAGTTCTTCCAGTAGCCATTGTGATTTTTTTTCCTTTAATTTGTCCATGTGTGTAACTTTCAAAACCAATTCATTCACATTACAAATTTATTTTATTTATTTATGACATTAGATGCAATTCTGGTTTCAGCTGACATGTTCTACTGCAACTACTTCTGAATTATGCAAAATTCCCATCAGTTAAGATAAACATGCAATACTCTATCTGAAATGTATCCACATTTTAAAATACTTTTAAAAGTATCTCCTTATTGTAAAAATAACAGAACTCAGACATTTCAAATAACTTTGAAATGTCTGACAATGATAGATCATATTTACATGCACATTTTCATGAATGCCAAGAAGCGCTGAAATTTTCCTCTGCTAAGAGTTTACACACAAACTTGCTTTGCTTGCGTTTCATGAATGAGGCCTATGTGTGTGAGGAAAAACCACACAGTACCTGAATTCCTCTTTTGCTGTGGCCTGCAGCATATACCTGACATTTGAAAAGGTTGAGCTGTAAACTACACCTCAGATCAGGTTTCGAAAAAGACCTGATAGTCAAATGCAAACTTTTCTTCTCAACTTACAACTAAAAACATAAAAACCCTTATCGTCTTGTTTTGCTTGTAGGTCAGGCTTCAGTTTTAATTTGAAGTGTTCCTTACTTTGCGTAAGGGTGTACTATAAAGCTTCAAGTATCAAAGAGGACATGCTTATTTTTATTTATATATTTATTTTTACGTGAGGTGAATCAACAAAGCCCAAAGGTTTAGTTATATAATGATGTTAGAAGCCCTTGCATGTTTTTATGAAATACTGTCACATAATAGCAGATGCATGAAGATCTTTATGCTAAATCAAAGTGAGTTAAAGTTTATGGATGAATATTGTATATGATGAACAGCAAAAGACAAATCATTTCTTCAATTTGTGATATGAAACAAACTTGGCAGCAAATCCAAATCATTTGTGAAAACATGTTTTTCCTTCATTATCAAATGAAGGCGTGCGAGATCCGTGCCAATGTGACAGTGCACTCTACAGCAGCTGCACATGCACTATTATAGTTATGACAAAAACGTTTCTATATATAAGATATCCTATCATCTTAGAGTGTACATTATTTCTAAATTGTTAATTTAGTTTGGTTTATGATCAATAGGGTGATGCTTTGGTTTAAAATAAAAGTAAATAGGTTTAATTTTATAAAAATGTGTTTTTGTATCATAGAATTTTACTATAGTTTAATATTGATGACTCAAATGCCAGTATTTAAATATTGTTCTAATGAGTGAATCTATATGGATTTACTGTCAGTTGACTTGGACATCATCAGCATCAGTCCTAAAGGATGCTTTCAGTTTGGATGTAAGTCAGTAATGATAAATTCAGTTGTGTTTCTGTCTGATTTTGTAGGGATGTCATGACTAAAAGTATTACAGAAAGAGAGTGTCACATTTTCCATCACATTTAATCCAAAACTGCCAACATTATCTTTTTTTTTTGGATTGGTTATGTGTTCATCACATGTTACTATGGTGATCTAGCCAGGTTAAGAGAGAATTTGTAAAATTGCAAAGTTTCTGTTCAGGCTTAAAATACTTTGCTCACTGACTGATCTATCTTCATCAAGCACGCCTCTGTTTCTTCTTGGTTCACTTCCAGTCTTCCTTCTCACGTTGACTCAAAAGCCTCACACATTCAACTGATGCTACAGTTTTACTGCAAATGATGCAGAGAATGGAATAAATATCACAGAATGTAGAGCTCTACAAACAAGCCATAAATGAACACATCCAAACACTTTGCATTCAAATAATCTTCCAAGCAATTTAATCAGCATAGTATCCATGTATTCAAATGTCACCACTTTAAGAAAAAAATGAGGCAAATACTACAGAAAGGTTATTCACGCTTTCTCCAGTTTTATTTAACGTGCTGTAATGCACTTGCTGATTGACCCTCCTTCTCTAAGAAGAAACTTGCGACATTCGTGTACTCATCCTCTGTAAATATATGAGTGTGGAAACTGGGATTAGCTATTGTGTATCTAATCTCTGGGCTTTCTACACTATTTGTAAGGCCATCTGCATTTGCTCCTTTAGCCTGCATTAGTGCTTGTGCTTTCTGCAAGTCTCATATCTGAATTCCTCTCAATTTTTGCTCCGATTTAATATTTTCCCTTTTTGGGTTTTTATCCATTAAAAAATTAATGTTGTGTTACTCACTGTGTCTATATTTGCGCACACACACACACACACACACACACACACACACACACACACACACACACACACACACACACACATACACATACACAC
>JAOWBL010002338.1:0-13849 GCA_028564865.1 Zenarchopterus dispar
CTCAAGCTCCCTGGCCTCTGGTAGAGGACCCGAGCTTAGAAGGGATACCACCCATGGAGGGTGAGGAACGAGTTTTTTTTTTATATATATATATATATATATATATACATATATATGTCATACATGTACATATTTAGCAAGAAGCTCTGTTATGGCCTCACAGTTTGGTTTGTTTGTTTGTTTGTTTTTCAGAGCTGACCTATTCTAGCCAGTATATTCAACAAGTATCAGTTTGATCAACTTTTACAAGATATCCTTTGTGAGCCCCATCTTTCACTCAGGCTGAAAACTTGTGACGCTCCACAGGCTTGAAAACCCTGTTAGCAGAGAGAATTTTTTAGAATTCCAGGCTCATGCTTTGTTTGCTATTGCGGCACACAGCAGCACAGCTGTGAATGTGATCTGTATACATTTACATCTATTCGCTCCTGACATCCCCACCTGGAGCACCTTTACTTCACCTGCAAACATGTTCACTTTCACAGGGTGTATATCCAGAGAAAAAGAAAAGTGCAACAAAAGGAGACACACACATACAATACAAAATGATGCTTAAAGCAGGGAAAACGGAAAAGAACATAGTACCTCTGTACAGTTTGAAGAGCAAATCCAATCCAAATGAAAATAGACAAAAGAAACTGCTGGTGCACATTTTCTTTCCTAAGCATAAAAGGAGTAACAAACATAACACATATACTCAAATACAAACTCTTCCTAGTGCTTGTCTAATAAATCATTACGTGTCAGAACTTTTTGGATTTAGCTCTTCCGTTTCCTCAAGTCACATCTGTTGACGATAGTCTATCGTTTGTAGATATGAAACAATTAAACCTGGAGGCAGCTAAGAGTTTTTCCAACTTTGTTCATCGAACACAAATGGGTTGGCAATGACTTCCCACTTCCAAGGATGACAGATGAAAATACTTATTGTGATGTCATGGAGTGGTACCAGATGTGCAAAAAAATATTTAAGCCCTCAGGCTTTAGTTCAGCAGCAGCTATCTGCTATCTAGTACAAAATGTCATCAGGGGGAAAAAAGTCGAATAAATAAATAATACAGTGACATATTTCAGCTGTGAAGAAACACATCCCTAGTCTTTCCTGCATTTTCTGTTCTGTTTGTGTGGACAATTAATAATATATTACATTCAGATATGCAGCAAATAGACATGTGGAATTAGTGCGATTAAAGATGCAACTGCACTTTATCACAGATTACAATGAAACTGGTACTGCCGGCATGTATGCAGGTCCGAATCATTTACTGAGAATTGCTGAGTAAAGGTAGGTTTCATTAAATGCTTGGATAAAAACAGATAAAATTTAAATTAAAGAGTAGTGAATGACCTGCTATATCAGATACTTTAACAAACTTAAAATAGATACACGATATAAAATGGTTTACAAAATTTACAAATGGCTGAAATACATTTTTTTTTATATGCTTAACTAACAGAGTAATTTCAGCTCAGTCAGTTAACTCTTGTAACAAGGAGTTTAAATGCTTACTCTGTGATAAAACATTTGGGGTTTGGTGTCTAGGCTCTGATATAATTAAATTCAACTTATTAGGCATATTTAGAGATAATAGGGGTGATCAACGTAATTTACCCACAATCCAAGAAAAACCGAAGTCTACAGGCGGAAGCTGGGAAGGACGTGGGACTTTAAGGATGTCAGCAAGCTTGGCAGATGAAAGACACCAAAACAAGATGGAAGCCTCCCCATTTATCCAAGCTTGGGAAAGGTGCTAGTAACACCGGTTTGTGACCCCTCACTATGCAGCTCAGTGGGGGCAATGTAGGCTGCACTCACATTTGGATGCATGATTGGCCTGGGATCAATCTGGTGGCCTTCAAGTTACCCACTACTACTCCATACCCGCTTCAAAGAGTATTGAATTGTGTCCAATTAGTAGAGGGAGAAAAAAAAAGATTTACTTGGTGCTAATGAGGAGGAAATTTGTAAAATACACACCAAATGGAATGCGTGCCAGCCAAATAAAAGTTTTTGAAGTACTTATATGAAGTAACTGCTCTGCTGAAAGAAACCATCTATCATCCTTTGGTATCTATTTCTAGTTTCAATCTGAATCAACTTCTACCATCATGTCTTGAGGTTACATCAGCAGCAGCAGTTTGATCATGACACTAACTCTTTCATTTACACACTTTCACAAGGATTTCGTACAGTTCTAATTTCTGGTGTAGTTCCTTAAAAGACCTGGTGTACAAATACACACATTGTGTTGTCTGAATCATAATATTTCATTTCTAAACAGGGCCCAAAGCAACAAGTAAAAAATTGCATTGGGTATTAGGAGGATATCTAGATTATAGTATTTATACTGCATAATCCAACGGTGTTTACTCTGAATGGTTAAGTTCAAGCTTTTATTCTCCTGTGACTGAAATAATACTTAATCACAAGACTGCACTTTTATAAAATATACGTGCTTTTCAAGATTTTTCTTTTCTTTTTTGTCATATCTCTGAGTCAGGTGATCTGAAGAGAAAAAAAAAAGCATGGACAAAGTAGATTGGATGCATA
The DNA here is from genome assembly GCA_028564865.1 of Zenarchopterus dispar. Taxonomy (NCBI): domain Eukaryota; kingdom Metazoa; phylum Chordata; class Actinopteri; order Beloniformes; family Zenarchopteridae; genus Zenarchopterus; species Zenarchopterus dispar. The sequence goes on from JAOWBL010002338.1 coordinate 2,552, forward strand.
GCAGGATTAGACTTGCAGACCTTAAAGGTAAAGTATTTGACCTTTTTATTTTCCCTCACAAAATTAATACAACTCTGATCCTTTGGATATTTTGACCAATACTATCACAAACATCTCATTTAGAATATCTACTCCTTATATCTCGTATAAACTGTCCTCTTAGACCAAGATATCTGCGTCTGTCCTTTTAAAAATGTAAATGAGTCATTTCTCTGCCAGGCCCTCTCCTCCATGAGAGAGCTGAAGTGGAAATGATACACACAACCGATAACTGTTAACTTTACAAGTTCACCACATCCACTTTCAACCAGATACATCAAACTAAAAAAAAAACAACCCCAAAACAAACATTTTATCATCTGTGGCTTTCCCTTGAACAGTTGGTATTGAGCTCCCTTTTAATGTATATTTAGTTACAAATCTCTGGCAATCCCAGGTTTCAGAAGCTGTCCAATTCAAAGTGGTGTGAGCACACCGCTAGGGTTTTTGTCCACTGTACCTGAGATTTTTCTTCAAAAATGGAGCTAACCCATGGGGCTTGTTGAAGGTTTGATGATGGCAGAGCTTGCAACATTGTGCCTGTATGGCCAACAACTGAGCACTTCAAATGCCTTCCAGCTTTATGGTTTATTAAGAAGGTTTTGTGGTCAGGTTTGCGTCTCAAACACTTAAGTTCAAGCTTTCTTTGTTAAAAAAAGAAGAATTTTCCATAATATGTCAAACATGTGTAATCATACAGTAATTATAGAAGTGCAATTAACAGTTTGAACCAATGCCCAATAAAATAACACACTCTGAGAACTCTGCTTAAATATTTTTAATTAGTTAAAGAGAAAAAAATATATAAAAAAATGAGAAACTGCCATCATGTGTTAGAATGTGGGACCTAACAATTGAAATGTGTTAATGGATAACAGATTTCATGACAGTACACTGGAATCTGAGGAAATTTGAAAGAGATGTGCTTATAAAGCTGTCAGCAGCTCATAAACACTCGCTACCACTTCTGTCCTGATTCAGGTGGGTGTGTGCATTTGTGTGTGTTTGTGCAATTACAAAGGCTGAATGAATTTCACCAATATTTCCTCCAGTAAATGTCAAGTTTGTTGTTTTATAACAAGACCATTTATCTTTTAAATTCAATGTCATACTTGAAATACACTGCAAAAACAGCCCCTCTACAAATGATCCTAATATTTCCAAATCTAGTAAAATTGTCTTATGTTAAAGCAAATATAACTCCGCCAATGGGGTAAAAAAAGTTTTCTTTGCTAGAATTGTTAAAACTAGCAAAATAGTCAGGTCACTAGACAAAAAAGGGTCTAATTTTCTTGAAACAAGGCTTTTTTTTGTGAAGACATTAATATCAGGACTTTCACTGATATATGAAAAAAAAAGTTACCAAACAGAACCATTTATGAAGTTACATAAGGTCACAAAATCACAGGTCCCAGAATAAGGCTTTGATTCTTATACACGTATTTATCTTGTAATTCCTGACCCCCAAAACCTTGAATCCCATCACAAATACAGTACACATAGGAATACATGTCATGTGCACTCTCTGTTGCCTCTTATTTAGACAGAATCTACAGTGAACTTCAGTCAAAACAACAGAACATTTGGACTTATGTTTGGCCCCATGTGGTTTGGTTAATTAACAGAACGGGCTCCCCAACAAGCAGAGCATGAAGAGGTGGGAAGATCAGCATTCTCTCCTGTAGCAGAAAATGCAACTTATGAATTCAAGGGAAAAAATGGTGCTTTGAAAGAAAGAGCTCTTTCATTCTCACAGAGCTGGACTTTGAAACTAACAAGCCTGTGTTTCATCCGAAAAGTTCCTCATCATACACAGAGCCTTTTCCCAGCTTTGCTGGATGTGAGCACTTCCCTTATAGCGTTTGCAGTGTATTTTGACATGCCATGAGCCCTTCTAGTTTGCATTTCTTTCTTCTTGCTCATTGTTTTCATTTGCCAATGGGCTGGGATTATAGTCATATGATCCTGACAGTTAGTGATGCAATAGCAGGAACAATAACATTTCTGTTAGTGAAACACTAGGCTTTAAAAACTCCTGCTGTCATTTGTTGCAGAACACAGTTAATAACCTTACAACATCTGCAAAAACCGGGGAAGAAAGGAAGAGAGGAAATTAAGCTGCTTAGCCTTTTTGGATTTGCTTTTCAAAAGATTAAATTATGTTCAACGTCATAAATAAATGCTATAGATCTGAATGAAAAAGCCACTGGTAATATTCATCCAATTCTGCACTGTGAATCATGGTTTAAAAAATTAAATTGTGGGTCATGTTGCTTTGTAAAAATATCCAAACTTATGTTTTGAGCCAAATCAATCAGCTAATTACAGAGTTGATTTAGTGGCAGTGTCAAATTTTCATGACTTAATCTGCTGGTTGATGTAGAGTCATTTTGTTTTCTAAGGTTTCAGCTGAGAGCTTTTATTACAGGTACATTATTGTCCACAAGGATAGGTTTTATAATATGAAACATCTGTGTCACATCAAAACATTACTGAAAGAAAAGAGAGTCTGGCAGACTTTAGAAGACATTTCCCTTTTTATTTTTTTCCCTTTAAACCGGTAAAACCTAAGTAAGTAGTTTAATAGCAGACTATCTGCCATCACCCAACATTTTCCGTGAAGCCAAATCATTTTATAGAACACATGCTGCATCATGCTTCTCCCTGACTTGATTCAAGTCGGCCTGGGATGAAGAAGACATGATCAAATTAGCTTTTGATCACATTGTTATGAGACATGTTCACATATTTTACTGACATGTTGCTGTCATTTCTGCTCTCTATGTCAAGGCTGAAGCAGATCTTCTATCCACCCACACACAAATACACATACAAAGCAGCAGCAACAGGGTTTCAGGAGACGTGACGATGAAGTGTTATTTGCAGTAAATAAATGTTTTCTCAAGACAACTGCTTTACACCTGGTAGTAACTTTGAAAAAAAAAATCTAAATTGACTTATTTTCAAACCTACAACCCACAGCTCTAATTAAGTAACATTTGAGGTTTTGCTGAATGAAATGGGTTTTAAATGGCTGCGGAGAGAGAAAAAAAAAAGCTTACAATGAGCAATATTAATGTACAGATAAGGCGGGCCTTTCTCCTGTTACGCTGCTTTTCTACACCAACATGTCTCTAAAATAAGAAACAACATACTCCGAGATGGGCATTGTTTTTGATCATGTCTTCTTCATCCCAGGCCGACTTGAATCAAGTCAGGGAGAAGCATGATGCAGCATGTGTTCTATAAAATGCATTTTTTTTTCTGCAGTCATATTAAAGAGTGGTGCTGGGGTGGGGTGAATGGGCATCAAGTTTACTGCAATTTGTAAACAAACAAATTAAATGTAAACAAACGAATGAGTCCCTATGCTCATGCAGGAAATGTTATTTACCAAATGCATACACTCTTTAGTCTGAATGACATAAATCGGGAGGATACGAATTACCAAAATTCAAATCAGGAGATTTTACGAATGGTTACAAAAAGTTTGAGATCCCACAAGCAAGTATGAAGCCACTTCAAGGAAGTCAGTTGCAATCATGTACCAACAAAGGGTTGAGGCAGATGCAGAACAGCTAATAATGGAAACAGGGACTAGTGAACGTCAAAGTCAACATCTAGAATTGCATTGAGATGATGTTGATGATGATGAGTTGCTCAGTGTGTGTCAGCTGACACTTGGTGAGTGAGAGGAAAAACAAGAAGCATCATGGAAGTGGAATTCCCTGCAGGGTATGTAACACCAGCAGACTAAAGGAGTTGCTTATGTAGAGAAGATCTACCAAGACTAGTCCAAAAGACAGCTCTGAGTCATTAATCAGAACAGCAAAGAAACAGGTGATGAAGCCAAGGGCGCTAGAAGCCGGGTCAGCAACACCAGACAAGATCTCCCATGTGTATGTTGTTGCCCATGACAATCCAGCGCATAGGAGCAGATTAAAAGATTTGGGCAGGTACAATGTACATGGAACACCTTAAACAAGCAGCAGAAATAGTACTGATAATAAGCTGGAAAACCCAGACTGGTGTGTTTTCCTAATTAACAGGATCCCTAGATTGCTTCAGGGCAGTAAAGCAATTCCCGAAGAGACGTGGCAAACTTCAGGAGAAATGCAGTGGTCAGCTGATGAAACTGAAAACCTACCAGGTATTCTGTTCAAAGTTTGTTGGATTCCCTGTGGCTTCTTGGCAAAATACAGTATGAACTGGTCCATCGCTGTTTCATTTCCTGGCACTTTCTGGATCCTGCTGACAAGTGTGTGGTATTTTCTGCTTTACCATACAGCTCCATTCAACTCTATCGCTCAAACGGGGGATGCACTAATTATCTAAATATTTAATCAATTTAATTCAAGTTACAAAAAGCAAAGTGACCAAATTGAAGGAAAATCAAAATCAGTATTTGCTGTGACCACCCTTTGCCTTACAACAGAATCAAGTCCTCCAAGAACACTTATACACAGGTTTTTGAAGGAACTTTGCTGGAAAGTTCCAAACATTTTGGACAACTAAGTACAGACCTTCCATGGATTTAGGTTGCCATAAATTCTTCTGTGTTTGGAATAATAGCTGGCAGACTTCATGATGCTGAGATCAGGGCTCTGTGAGGGTCAATACCATCACTTTTAGGACTCCTTGTTCTTTTTTACATTTAAAATGGTTTCCACTGACATTGGCTGCATGTTTGGGTTGGCTGTCCTGCTGCAGCATAAACTTGAACCACACTGGAGACTCACTTGATGGTATTGCATGACTGATGAGGATCTATACTGCAAAAACGTACATCTGAGAAATAAATAAATAAAAAAAACACATACATTTGTTTCAAGAAAATTAAAATACCATTTGGGTCTGTGTTGATCATTTTAAGAATTTGGGTCAAGAAAATGTTTCTTACCACATTGGCAAAGATACGTTTGCTTAAAATAAGACAATTTTGACTAGATTTATGGAACGTTAGGGTTATTCCTAGAGGGGCAGTTTTTCCTGTGTGCCTGTATTTCTCAACATCAGGGACAACAATAATACTGACCAAATCCCAAATCTTTTTTGATGAAAGTTGCGTCCAAAGTTTGCAAGGAAGCCTGACAATCCTTCACTTTTATTTATACACATTATTGTACCACTCTCCAAAGTCTCTTCTGCTACAATCAGATATTTAAGATTTAAGATTTTGATTTGTGAGCCAAAATCAATGGTATTTTGTTTTCACACCTTATTTCCAATGCTTTTGTGCATAATTGAGTTGCTTTGCATTGTTACCACATAGTAGATTTAGTTTTTTAGCCACAGTTCTTCTAGGAACACCAGTTCTGAACCTGTTTAACTGATTTAACTTAGACTTTTCTTCTGTTTGTACACTTTGAATTGTTTAAATTGATATATACATATATATATATATATATATAATTTTAGCATTCTTACTTAACAGACATCCTTCAAATTGTCTAAGACTTTTGCACAGTTCATTTTTTATGGCATCACGTTATATCTGGGTCATCTGTCATAATAATATAGTGTATCACTGATATTCCTGGAGCAATATATGATCCAAATAAGAGTACTTTTAGAGACAGACAGATTTTTGTATTAAGGCACTGATATTTACTATTAATACAATAATTTGCTTTGTTTTGCTTTTTTTTTTTTTGATCAACTAGACAAATAAAAAACTTCATATATATGTTTGGTATGTGTGTGTGTATACAAGATTTCAACAGCTCTTGATATGTTGCAATGTAGTGTAAAATATAAAAGAGAAAATGCAATGATGTGTGAGTTCCTTGTGCTGCGATATATCATTACATATTCTTGGAACAATGTGGGCTGCAAGGAGAATGACACAAGCGGAGAGATGACATGCCTCTATATTATCTCCTGTATTTTTTTGTTATTTGATGTTAGTAAAAATGGAATCTCATTTCCATGAGTTTAATAATGTTCAAAATCACATTCAGACTTCTCAGGACATTTGGCTAAGGGTTTGAGCAGGAAATCATTTTTCTTTTATCATTTTCAAATTATGAATTATGAATGGAAAAAAAATATTTATGAAAGACAAAAGATAAAATCAAAAACCACAGTCTTTTCTCTTATTCAGATCCATAACCACAAGATGACATGCAACTGTTTGAGTGTCTCCAACGCTGTTTCAAAGCGTGATGAATACATCCAGGCAGTAATAATAGATGAGGTGTGTTTTGAGGAACAGCAGCTTTTAGACCTATGCCACTGATGAAAGAAGTTGACACGTTCACTGGTTCATTGGGTTTATAAATGTTACATCCACTAATTGCCTTAGCTGCCTGTAGATATTGGCTGAAGTGAGAATAAATTATCTTCTGATGCTCACCCACGCACCTTTATTCAAAGGCAATGTAGTTAGATAAGGGCAACATGAATTTTCTTCTCTCTTTCTTGGAGTGTTTAAAAACTTTTGACCTTTTTGTGTTCAGTATTCTTCATTCCCAGCCTAGGTTGAGCAGACTATGAATGAACTTGAACAGTATTGAACTCAGGTCTTGAAAAGGGATTTTCCTCTGAAAATTTGCATCTTTCTTAGCTGTTAAAACATCAGTAAAATACAACCACTTAATCTGTGCAGATGATAACACTCAAACCACGATCCTAATGTTTTTAATATCATAGACATTAAAATCCAGTTCTATGTCTGTGTGGGCTTTTCACAGAATACTCAGGCTTCCTCCCACCAAAAACATGCATGTTAGGCTGATTTTAAATTCCCTGTAGGAGTGAATGGGAGTATACATGCTTGTTTCTCTTTTTTGTCTCTGCGTGTCCCTGAGACAGACCAGCATCTGCAAGGTTGTGGAATTTGTCTCAACTGATAACAGTTGGGGAAGACTCTAGCCTCCTCTTGACCCTGAAAATGTCAAAGTGAGTATAGAAAATGGATGGATGGACTGATGGAGGGATGCATTCATTAGCATCCAGTATTTTTTTTAGCAAATCTGCAGTGTTTTCTCCTCACTTGAATTCCAGCTCAAATAAAATGACATGAACATCTCAAAAACCTATTTATGCAGCATTAGATTTTTATGGTTCAACAATCCTAATGAATATTGCCAATGCATTGTCTAATCAGCAAGAGAATCACCTCATCATTTCAAAGAAAAAGATAAGCCCCTCCTATCTTTTGCAAAGCTTGCGTCTCTTTAGTTCTTGTAGATTTACTCTATTGTGGATTTGTCTGAGCACACAAACGAGAGATCAAGACATATTTGTTTTCATTGGATTAAATGCCCACGTCCTTCACACCCTTTGTCTTTTATCATGTTCTCAACATGTTAAGTTTTATTGTTACTATTTTTTAATTCATTCATTTAACCTTTAGTTTAAGAGGCAAGAACATTAAAAAAACGGATGGCCTTAAAAGGCAGAAACAGGAATAAAAGCATCCAATTTCAGTGTTCTTTGTAGTAAGTTCCAGTAATTTGATGCTGCAAATGAAATGGACAATTGTCCAAAGCAAGACCTGGTTTTGGGGATTTGTAGTGTGATAAACTGTGACGACTGTGTTGTACTTGGCTGGAGCTACTGGAAGCAATAGTTGCCTTAAATACAGATGAGTGCTCCAGGAGAGTTTTGCAGATAAGAGTGAACCAACGAATATTACCACAAGGATGTGAGGAGGACCATCTGATATGACAGTAAAGCTGACAGTGCTTAGTTCTGAACTAAGTATTCATGATTAATGAAATTGTAGAAATCACGATTGCATCCAGTTTTTGGAGATGCATGAATGTAGATTGTAAATTTATGTTTATGGAACCAAACAAGGGGAGGATGGAAATTTGAACAATCAGACGTTTGGCAGTGGGTGTAAATATGGATCAATTTCTATACAGAAGACCAATTTTTGCTTTGATCTTTGCAGTACATACCTAGCCATGTCCATATATTCATCCATCCATCTTCCACACCCACTTATTCCAACGCAGGATCACAGAGATTTTCTGGAGCCTATCAATACACATTTAAATCAATCACAATGTATTTGATTGATTGGTAGCACTTTTAAAACAACCAGGGTTGTTTCAATTACTTTACAATTAAAATTTAATAAAAAGAAAAACATGGGCTATAAAATGGTCATGTCACATTAAAATGTGAGAAAATTAATATTCATATAAAACTCCAGTACGAATAAAAGAGTTTAAAAAAACAGGTGACAGTGCTATTGTGTGGCAAATGCCACTCTGAATGTGATTTATTCAACTCAGCTTAATCTTGCACATTTTTACCAGAGATACTAAAGAACTGTCCATTTGATAATAACAGGAAAAATAATTCAGCAACTTAAAAATAAACAGAAAATGACCAGATAGCAGGTCAAGGTAAACTCCATCATGACAAAGCAAATTTACATAGTGAAGTGAAGCAATTCAGTTTAAGTCAACACAACAGTACTGACGGATACCGATAAATACTGTGTGATCAGTTGACACTACCCAGCACACATTATAATAATAGCAACACAACTTTTATGAAACAGTAATATGTAGTTTCAAAGTCAGTGTTACAGACCACAAAGCCATTGGAGGTTGGGGTGGAAAAGGAGATGACAAACACACTGTGCATATGCCGATAACAGATAATTAAAATTTCTTGTGTTTTCATTGAAGACTCTCATTAAACATTCACAGTGTGGAAGAAAAAGTAAGTTAGCCGACAGACTGTTTACTTTAACGGCAACTAATTGTTTCTATCCTTCTTATTTCATACTGCTCAGTTTTCTTTGCTCTTTGTCAGATCCATATTGTAGTTCCCAGTCTTGTTCCACTTTTAGTTGTCCAGGTAGCTGCCAGCCTGTTTTTGGTTTTTTCCTTTTGGACTGTCCACCCTGGAGCGTTTGCTTTTATTTTTGTTTAAGTTTTAATTAAAACTCCCTTTTCTTCTATATTTGCCTGACATCAACCTTTTGTTTGCAATTAGATGGAGCTTCTTCTTCATGTCTGAACTACTGCAAACTAATATGTGAAATGTACATCTAATATATGGAATTAATCTGAAATGATAAAATAATAATAAAAAACAACTTCACCAGTCAAAAAAGCAGTGTTGATGAGATAGAACTGAATTTAATGCCCAAGACCATCGCCTACATGACAAAAGAGAATGGAATAGTTTTTGGACCCAGTGTGATGACAATGCCAGACACTTTGCATTTACACTTTAACTGGTACTTTCACTTACCTTAATTTTCAAATTAAAATAGACAATACTTTAAAAAAAACTATGCCCAGTGAATGTTGCATTTCAATTCTCATATGCAGAAACAACTCCAATACAAGCAATACTAAGAATGGATAATCATTAACACATGTAAACAGTCCTAATCTTATAATGGTATTTTACCTTGAAGTCATCATGGCATGCTTTCCACATTTGTAAATGTATTTTAAGTTTTGCAATGATAAAATCCTACCTTAAATGTCAGTGTAACCTTAAATGAATAAAAATGAGATGTATGAAGTGTTCTTTTATTTCTATTTAAATAAACACAAAATCATGTTTTGCAAGCTTGACTGTACAAATCTTAATTGCAGGACTGTAACTAACTATACCATCAGCTGGGTATGCCTTTTTTTACATTCCTTTATTGCTCAGATTCTATTTTAGACTAAAGTAGAAGAACAACTTCCATCTTTGAGTCATGATGTCATCAGTGCATCAAAGGAGGTGTGATCAGCATCTACTTCATACAAACTGTTTATGTTTCCATAATGATTTAGAAGAAAAGTGTAATTGGTTGTGTGTGTGTATGTGTATATATAATTACATGTAACAACCAAGTAACTGGAAAAGTGTTTAATAACATCTATGCACAGTATGGATTGGAAGTCAAGATAGGAGATTTTTCCAAGGATATTGGAGAAATTAAGATCATGTTGGAATACCTAATCCAGACCGTTAAACTGGTGATGACTACTCTACCAAACATTGATGCGGTTGGGAAACTCCAGAAAAGCATTAATGATAGGTGTGGGAATCCCAGGTGACAGCAATGTAAAGAAGGGGCATGAGATGTTGGAGACATACCAAGGATTGAAAGAAGAACTAGAAGTGATGTGGAAAGTGAAGGCACCAGTGGTGCCAGTGGTGTATGGAGCTCTCTGGACTGTGACGCTCAAACTGGGAGAGTGGCTAAAGAAGAGTCCATGAACATCAGAGATATCTCTCCAGAACTGCAAAATCCCCCAAGTTATTTACTTATTTATTCTTTTTTAAGTTTATTCTTTCATTTTGGAGTCAATAGCTTTCAAATTTAACAGGGAGCACTTTTCTCGCCATTATTCTGCTAAGATGAGCGGGTCAGCAGAATAAAGTCATGTACCTTTTTCTTCTCCTTCCTTCTTTTGCTGACTATGCTTTGACACAGAATAAAAGGTGTTTTTCTTATGCTGCCCCTGGTCATTTCATAATATTTAACCCTTAAGATAAAAGGAACTGTATTTAAAAAAAAACACCACATTTGTAAAAGGGTAGAATATAACATTATAGATTTGCAAAAAAAATTCTATGTACTGGATTTTTATTTTGCCATGCACATATAAACAAACACAGTAATGAGCATGGAAAGTAACATTTGATTAATTTGCCAGTAGGAAGTGTACCCTGTGGTGTCCAAAGGATGTGTTTTTTGGTTCTTACTGACAATCTTAATATTAGAACTGGCACTAAAATAGTTTGGAATACTACTGTATTTCCAACAGCCTCACTGGCAGGTGGGAGCTGGGGAACTGAGGTACTTAGCTTGTTTTGTGCTCCATCTGTGATTTGAGCCTTCCCTAAGTTGATTCATGTTGTGATTGAAATTTCAGGCAGGCAAAGTGAATGCTGAAATTACACATCTAAGTTTGAGGACACTGAATACTTGTCATCAATGCTGGGCATACAAAAGAGAGACATGTAATATTAGCTGCTAGTTGAAAAGTAGAATTAGTTTAATTTTAACAGTAGAGCTTTCCCGGTATCTCAGCTGTCATCGAGGAAAAGGAAGACACACTCTGACCTGGTGACCAGCAGAATGAGTGTACACTCTGCACATTCCCAAAGTTAAGATTATCTTAGTTTACATAAGTGAAATGGTATTTTTAAGTCCTGCCAGATGCTTTAAATAACAGTTTTATTCTGTTTTTGATTAAATCCATTTATGTATATATATATATATATATATATATATATATATATATATATATATATACACACACATATATATATATATATATATAT
>JAOWBL010002339.1:0-13849 GCA_028564865.1 Zenarchopterus dispar
TAAACTCGTAAAATAGAGAAAGATAGTATTTTTTTTTTAGTTTTAGTAATTCTAAGTTCATTAAAGTATACCTCAATAAACTAAAATGCTGGACTAGAAGTATATGACTACTACAATGGTAGTATATAGAAGAGTGTACTTGTGGTATACTTTAACCATACTTCAATAAATACTAAAAGTATGTACTAGAAGTATATACTAAGTTCACTACTACTATATAGATGAGTGTATCTTTTGCAAACTTAAATCTTCCAATTTAGTCCAAAGAAGTATTAAGGTAGTATACTTTGTAGTATGCTACAATTACAAGGTTTGTAGTATACTTGTTATACTCAAGTATACTTAATAAAATAAACTTCAAGTCTAACACTTTTTGCTAAGAGTGTAAAGTACCTTTCCTTGATAAACTTTTCAGGTGTTTTTCCTGGTTTATTTATCGGCAGGAAAAACTGGAGGCCCGCCACGATATTTGTTGAAAAACAATCTTCCTTCTTGTAAATGAAGATAGTTCTTAGATATTTGTGTGAATTATGGCTTCGAGAAAACTCAAAAAACCTGTGGCCTGATACCAGTGGGAGAAAGTACTCACGGGTTCACCTGGGAGACCAGTAGGACCAGGGTGGCCTTTTTGTCCCTGTTGACAGAGAAACAAACAAGTTCAATATTTTATGACAAATTAGAGAAAATGCTTTGTAACATGTTCATATACTTCATCTTGCCTCTGTATTTTAATAATAAACAACAATTAAGTGTCTTTATATTGTATCTGTGGGATAATTTTTTTCTTTCCAAAAGTGATGAAGCCTGATGCATTGACTCTCCTCAACAGATCGGATCAGAACTTGGTATCAGCTGTTGTTCAAAGTCAGTAAATTAGCACTGGAATTATGTAACCGTGCACAAGTCAAACTTTAAATTGAATCTGGAGTTAAATCCCAGATTGAACGCAAAATAACCCTCTGTGATTGTAATTGCATGTTAAATATCCACATCTGCTCTTTTTTGAGATGCTGTGAATGGAAAAACAAAATGCGACATCATCATCATCACCATCATTATCATCATCGTCATCACCCTCATCATCATTATCATCATCATCACCATCATCACCCTCATCATCACCATCACCCTCATTATCACCATCACCCTCATCATCACCATCACCCTCATTATCACCATCACCACTATCATCATCATCATCGTCATCACCATTATCATCATCATCATCATCATCATCACCATCATCATCATTATCATTATCATCACCATCATCACCATCATCACCCTCACCCTCATCATCACCATCACCACTATCATCATCATCATCATCATCATCATCATCATCATCATCATCATCACCATCATCATCATCATTATCATCACCATCATCACCATCACCCTCATTATCACCATCACCCTCATCATCATCATCACCATCACCACTATCATCATCATTGTCATCACCATCATCATCATCATTATCATCGTCATCACCATCATTATCATCACCACTATCATCATCATCACCATCACCCTCATTATCACCATCACCCTCATCATCACCATCATCATCATCATCACCACTATCATCATCATTGTCATCACCATCATCACCATCATCACCCTCATCATCACCATCACCCTCATCATCACCATCACCACTATCATCATCATCATTGTCATCACCACCATCATCATCATCACCATCATCACCCTCATCATCACCATCACCCTCATCATCACCACTATCATCATTATCATCACCACCATCATCATAATCATCACCATCATCACTATCATTATCATCAATATTATCACCACCATCATCATCATCATGCCTGAATTCCAGGGAGATGAAGTCATTCTTGGAAGACAAATATTTAACAATCTCTTTATTTTGAAGTTGTAAAATCACATCAAAATATTTTCCAGCTACAAATATACCACATAAAAGATTCAATAAAAAATATAATAAAATCTGGAAAGCTTAATTCCAAAATAAAAACAAACAAAAAAAAACAAACAAAAAAACATTTAGTAGCTGTGAAACTAAAAACAACACTTATCAGCACTGCTGGCTGCCCAGCTCTGAATAAAGCGGCGCAGAAGAACAATGCAGGTTTTATTTATTGTTGCAGGACAGCTGCTTGTGTTTTCTGTTTTTCTAATCAGTCCCACCACTGCACTCCGACAAAACAATTCAGAACTATTCGGCATTAATAACACCAGTAAACCAATTAGGCGGTAACACCTGAAACCCCGAGGGATAAGTGATGGTCACTGAGCATGCCAGCTGGTTACAAAACATATTAATTTTTTTTTTTTTTTTGTCACAACTGGGGCCACAACGGCAGCGCAGATAGAGTCGTGCGAAGTCATTTCTGAAGGATGAACAAGTCTGTTCTCTCAAGTGTGAAGTCATTAGCCACCAGCTGTGTTGGCCTGTCAGCAGCAGAGCAAGTAAATACAGGCGCCGAAAGGCAGAAATAAGGAGAATCAGTGTAAACAAACAGGAAAACCCACAATCCTGCTAGTCAGGCAGCAGTCTGCAAATGAGAATTAAAAACTTCTTAATCAGATGATATTATTGTTAGTGCAAAAGACCATGATTGGCCTTACAACTTTATCTTTTACGTTTGAATTAGAAGGTTATTACTAATTGAGTCTTAAATCAGAAGATATGGTCGGAAACCAGCTTAACTTGGAACAAAATCCTCCAACAATTATGTTGAATTGTGCTAAAAAGTTTATGGTTTTCTACTGTTTGCTTTTAGGATAACACCAAATCCTGGAAGCTCTTCCATCTAAAAGTTGTTGTTTAATTTATGCTCAGTGGTTGTTATGTGGTCTTACAAAGAATCAGAATAATTTATTAGCATAATAATACAAAAAAAACCTGCCAAGCTAATGTTGGTGGAAAGTTGGTGCATGGTTAAAGGATAAACTTGTTAAATTCCCGTGTAGTTTCATTAAAACTATAAACTACAGCATTGGGGATGTAGTTTTAGTCCCAAATGGAGTTACAACCTCATCTGCTACACAAACCACGGCTCTGTCGTCTTTATTCAACACGTTATTTAAACCATCTGATGCTTACAATCAATAAAATGTAAAATGTCCGATTTTTTTTTTTTTTTTTTAAAAAGCAGCTTCTTTTGGCTTTTCCAAACTCATGAGGTTTTACACTGCACCCCCATCCCCTTCAAGTGTTTCCAGGCTTAAGGCTTGTGATTCCCACTCAAGGACATTTCAACACACAACTCTACCCACTACCTACCCACTACAGGTGCTCCATCCTAAAAGCTCAAAACTTTAAAAAATAAATAAAAACTGTACTTTCTCTTTCTTGCACATCTGGAGCCTGATGAATTCATGAACTGGGAACCGTCATGCCTTGATTTCAGGGTCTAAATGAAGCATGACTTTACAGCAAACAAAACACAAAGTCACAGAGTTCGGCCCACGTCTGAGCCCACCGGTGGGTTTTCAACACCAGCAGATCTGCTGTGATGTATTAAACAGCCGGGCCCATGCTCAGAGCATTGAACTTAAGCTGCTTTTGTCTGTCTGCTTTTGCTGCCTCACAACCCTCCTCCACCCTCCCACACCCCAGCTCAAACTTCGTCTAAAGCCACCTCGTGCACTGAAAGCGGAAACTGTGCCAGCGCACTTTAATCGTTATTGATCTCATTGATTGGTTGTGCCAGGCGGCCAGCCCGCTGCAGCCAGAGTTCAGCCCGGTCAAATATTCTAGCCTCCGTGAGCTGTGACATGCACCGACACAGCCGGTGGACGTGGGGGCATCCATCCGGGATGATGGATGAGCCGAAAATAAACAGTGGACCGGTCGCCGTGGAAACAGAGCTCCTGAATTCACCAAACTGTACTCTGGACCTGAGGGTCTCGACTTCCCAGTTGCTTCTGACTTTTTTTTTTTTCCCCCTCACTACTGCGAGTGCTTGTTTATTTGGCCCGGGA
The DNA here is from genome assembly GCA_028564865.1 of Zenarchopterus dispar. Classification (NCBI taxonomy): domain Eukaryota; kingdom Metazoa; phylum Chordata; class Actinopteri; order Beloniformes; family Zenarchopteridae; genus Zenarchopterus; species Zenarchopterus dispar. Next base: position 3,979 of record JAOWBL010002339.1, read on the forward strand.
CAGACAGATCTATCTTTCTGGCAATGTTGTATACAAACCAGGTTACTTCCAGCCGACCAGAGTACGCCGTTATTTCCTGTCAGCTAGCATGCAGCACCAAGCGGGAACCTCTGTTTCTGATCTGCCTTGAGCTTCCAGTTAATACTCTGATGGTCATAGAGGCCCCAGAACTGAGTCCAAACCTCTAAATATTAATTACCACCTTTCCAGAGTGCACCTTGACTCTCACCTAACGGTGATACACTCCAGACCCCCAGCCACCCTGAACAAGATGAAGTGGGGAGACAAAAATGAACAGATTAATGGTAGTCTAAATTTCTTTTAACAGAAAAAGGCTCCAGACTGAGGCTTAGTTCCAGTTTGAAAAAAGATTTAGTTTCACAATGGGAGTGAATGCTGACGAGGTCAGCGGAGGACGGTACGTAAAATCCTGCTGACCGGAGGATGTCTCATCTTGATAAAAAAAAAAACAAACAACCATGTTCAGTCAGGTGTTTAATCTTCAACGAAAAAAAAAAAAACATCAATAACACCAAATCGAAGCATGTCACAAAAATATATCTGCTGAGAGAGGTAGATACAGCAGAGATAAAAACCTTTTACCACTACCCAAAGTGTGTACTTGAGTCCGATAAGTCTTCCAGAGGTAACTAATGCTCAACGTTTTTCCCAACACCGCCAGCTGCTGTTCGATGCCGATAAAAGCCAGATGCTGGCACACGGGCTGCTGAGGTTCTGTCAGCCATTTATTTATCATAAAGTATTTATTCAGCAAGTTAGGAATATTTGGTGGGAAAGTATATGGCATTCCTCCAAAAAAAAAAAAAAATGGCACCGCTCCAAAAAGGACAAAAGACTTATGCCTGAGGGAGGAGAAGGCTGCTTATCTTTTAAAGAACGACAACGTTCAAGGTTCTGAAAATCTACGGCGAAGGAATGCATTCTTGATTAGTCGTCTTATCTTCTGAGAAGCAAAATGAGTGGTGTAACTCACACCAGACCCAACAGCTGATGTAACACAGCGGCGGCGGCGGCGGCGTCTTCGCTGATTTGTGTCTGCACCTGGCGGACACAGCTGCATCGCCGACCCCCCCACCCTTATTATAAGAGCAAAACTTACTCCCATCTGGCGAGCCAAACGCTTTTATCTCGCATAAATCAGCTGCTAATACAGGTATTGAGAATGTTACCGAACAAAGCTGAAGAGTAGGGAGGAAAAATCTTGACGGCTGAACACCTCATAAAAAAAAAAAAAATTTTTTTTAAATGGAGTGTTTTTTTCCACTGTGCCAAAAGTCATAACTGGCTGTGTAAAAGACACTCCAGTCCAGAATTGGTAATACTCTCCACAGTGTTTGGGTTTGACACACACTTACACAAGCCCCTTCTTACTTTACAGCGCAAACTACCGACTGACTCCCAGGCAACGTTCCCATTACATCGCTACACACTTCCCACAGCAAGAAAGGCTTTTTCTGGCAGCGGGCCACGGACTCAGCAGAAAACTCAGCAAAAAAAAAAAAAAAAAAAGAGTCTATCGAGCAGGTCAAAGTTTTACAGGCTGGTTAGACAGCAAGAAGGCAAACCTCATGATTCATCTGTGGCTTGTGGTGGAAATTTAGTGAAATTCAGCACTATAAGGAGTTTGGGCTCTCCTCGCCAGAAAATGAGAGTCAAGAGCAGCTGCAAGCAATGATGTGTCTGGCGGCCTTCGGCAGAGCCAAGCTGATTGCCTTGTTTTTATTAGCTGCATACAAAATGCATCTCACTATACTCCGAACTGGCTGTCGGCTTTTAATTGTGCTCGAGTTTGTAAGTTTCAAGCCAGCAGTTATTAATCCTCCACTGTGTCGCTAAAAAGAAGAATGCTTTAATATGTGTAAAAAAAAAAAAAAAAATCTCTAAAAATGGCTGTAAAGTGGCTGCACATTAATCTGATATAATGCCCACATTTCAACCAAACACTACAAATCTGAAGGAGGAAGCTAACATCTACACAGATCTGACTCAGATAGATCTATACGTATGTACATGTAAAAAAAAAAAAAAAAAGAAAAAAAAAAAACATGCCAATATTCGCAATCGATTTTATGAGAAAAAAAAAACTATTTTCATATGATATCTCCAATTAAACAAATGTCTCTGAATGAACTTTTCCAATATTTCACGTTAGCAGCGCTGGTTTTATCAATGAAATGGTCTTATGTAAAACCATCTTCTGGACATATTTTCTTTGGCTAAGAACCCAATTTTTTTTATCAAAAGTATAGTTTTGAACAAAGGTGTGAAACAAACTGGTGCAGATATTCAGAAATCCAGGTCTGGTTAACCCTAAAAACCTTCCCTAAGAGGCCTCCTCGGTTCTCATAACCGAGAAACCTCTTTGGAGGAAAACTTTGAAAATGAGGTCTTCAATTCAGGCTCTCTGGGACACAATCCCACCTGATCTGGTCGCAAAAACACGCAAAAGGAGGTTCCTTTCCCAGAAAAATTACAATACAACCCCGAGCAGCGGGAGATTTTCGTTCCCGTTGCTATGACTACAGGCTCCGTGACTCACACTTGAGTTGGAGTCTTCCCCGCGACAAATGAAAGAACCTTGAGCACACCAGATGATTCTTCACAGTCGACCCTTTTTGATTACAGAGCGAACGGCGCGACCTCCTTCCTGCCAAAGTGCTTTTCCACTCGAGCTATTGCGTCAAAACCCGAGGACGGGGGTCTGTGCACGCTCACATGCGCCTCGTTGAGAAATTAAGTTGCTTACAGAGGTTTCCTTGGATTGTTTGACCATTGTTTCCTAATTGGCTTTCGTCTGGCGTTTGAACTGCGACCTCACTCTTAACAATCTTTATTGCTTCCATCTTTTCAAAAGTTCAAAAAAAAAAAAAAAAAAACGCCGACATTATCCCACAACAGAGGTGGTGTAATCATACACTGTCAAATGTCATTTCTTTTCTCCTGTAAACATTTATGCGTTTTCCTTGGCAGAAACGACTGTGACACATCAGGTAACACATCACTCGCTCTTTTGTCAAAGTCTTTTTTTTTTTTCATTTTTATCCAGTATGATTCACCAGATGAATACACTTACCTTGGACCTTTGAACTCACAGAGGAGAGTAAGCCGACTTGCTTTAAACCCTTTCCACCCCGCTGATTCTCATATTTGATTATCAGCGGACGGTTTTAAATATCAGCACAAGATGAAAAGGAATCTGGAGAAAAGGCCGGGATGATGAAGGGGAGAAAAGTTCACTACAGTTTGAGAGAACCGAATTAACAAGAGCAAAATAGAGCGAGCCTTAATTTTTTTTAACTGCAAAAAGCAGAAGCTCGTAGAACCACTTACAGAGAAACAGATCTCTAAAGATCCCATCCCGGCACCAGTGGACGGCTGGGGATCAGGAGTCATCTTAAAGATGATCCAGACAGGGCAAGACAGTGAACTGCACATATCCGCTGATATGTTCACTGACGTGTGAACGTCTGTGAATAAGTGAGTGTTGTTTGTAGCGTAAGGTGCTTTGAGTGATCAACAAGACCAGAAAAGGACGATATAATACATGTTAAGAAGGTTGTGGTCTAAACTTTAAGCTTCAGTCAGAAAGGTTCTTACGAGTGGTGGGTTCGTAAAAAATCTGGAGTTTGTAGACATTCATGGAGGGGGGCATGGTTTCCTACAGCCTTTGTAAGAACTCGGTATGACTGCTGTTCAGTTCGTAAGAGCAACTTGAGGCATTCTTGAGAAAATGAGGTGATTCTTTTTTGCTGCACGTTGGCTGTAGAGTTTACATGATCTCTGTAAGGACGCCTACTGACAGTAAACCTATGGTCATCTCACAAAAACTGTTGTCAGAAGATGGGCGTTCGAGACCCCGATGTGCAACTCACAGCAACCTCAACTCATTGGTTGGAAGATCCTACGGCTGTCGGCACATATTGTCAGCTCTATAAGTGGAGGCATCCAATATCTCCAAACATCTGTGCCCTGATCATTTCATATGTTGGAATATTCATAGAAAGGTTTGTAATTTTCTAGATTAGGCAATAATGGCGAGAAGATCGCTGCTGCACCTTCTACAGCCACAGGAAGAAGAAGATCTAGTGGTTGTAGTCAGTGATCTCTATTACTGGATTAGACGTAACTTTTGACGTGTCAACAGCGCCACCATTTTGAAAAGTGCTACTTTCGTCCGCAAGCTAGGGGGCTAGCAGCAGCAGCCAAGGGAATTATCTTTCTGAAGGCATCCAGTGTTTAGCTTTTGGATGCTACAGCTATGCTAATGAACACTTCAGACAGCAGGGCATCTCCTTTCACAAGTAAGTAGTGATTTTCATGTTTAGTCATATGTAGATATTACACCACGTAGTACTTCAGTAATGCAAAGTTGAATCAGGTTGACTATTTATTTATCACGAACGAGGTAAAATACATGCTTATTTTAGGCCTACACTATTGACAGCTGTTTGTTTACATGTGAACTAGAACTCTTCAAAATGGCGTCGCTATGCGCACGTCGCCTTCAACGCTAGCCAAAATGATCTGTCCAATCCAGTGATACAGATCACTGGTTGTAGCTGCTGCTTTTGTTCAGCTGCAGCTGAGCGGCATACGTGTGACATACTTCCACCTTATGCATATCATATCTGTTTGAGAGGCATCCATGGGAACACTGTAAGGGCCCCCAAAGAACAACTTAATGTGTTCTTGCACCATAATTAAATGAACATAGTGCATTGTTGTTCCTAATGGATTCGTTCGTGGGCTCTCCGTTGTAACTTTTCGTGGTGCACTCGTAGAAAATCTTGGACATGACCATCAATTGGCCATGAACTTAGGAATGAGCTATGAAGTCTGGATTCTCATAAGGCTGCCTCAAGGAGGTCTTAGGAAATGGTCCAAAAAATTGTTCGTAGAGTGTTTGCAGCCGTTGATACAGATCATTGTGACCCAGGCTGTACTTGGTGATGGTAATATCCATCCATCCATCCATCCATCCATCCATCCATCCATCCATCCATCCATCCATCCATCCATCCATCCATCCATCACCTTTTACCAGCCTCATCCTATCAGGACTTACTGGAGTTTGTCCCAACTGTCTTCAGGCAAAAGACAGGGAGACAAGTCACCAGTCCATCGATGGACTGCACAAAGAATACAATCACACATGCTCGTTCTTTTGCCCAGCATGGGTGTTTTTGTGCTGTGGGAGGACACCAGAAACCGAGGAGAACATCAAAAAAGCATGGTGAGAACATCCAAACGCTGTGCAGAGAGGCAGCAGCCAGGATTCAAACCTAAACGTTTCTGTGAGGCTAACGTTCCAGCTATTAACCCACCACAACTGCACCATATCCACACCTCGATTCCTTTCTTTTCTGTCCAGTCTGTTGAAGATTTGCTGCTGTGCTCGGGGTCATTGTCCTGTTGTTATGACTGTAACTCATGGTTAACTCAATAACTCCAAGGTGTCCAGGTACTGAAGCCACAACACAAGTGCAAATCATCACCAGTCCATCGCCGTGCTTGACGGCTGGTATTGGTTTTGTGATACTCTGGATTATGGCCAAGTCTCTTTACCTCTGTCTCACATCACTTGGTTGGACACCTTGGACATCTTGCTATAGTTTGATGAAGAGCCAAGTCTTTCCCATGAAAAAAACAAAAAACAAAAACACTTTTCTCAGCCTTTTTCTAAATGTGCTGACTGTAGCATCAAACATGCAAACCTAGGCCTGCAGAGTTGAGACAGAACGCTCAGCTTTTATGCAATTTCTCTTATCTGTGCATAATCTGACCTTGGGGTGAACTTCCTGGGAAATGTTGCCTAACATCTTGATTTTTTTTTTCACTTTTTTTCCCCCACTTGTGGACAGTCTTTCTCATTTTTGAATAATGGTCTCTAAATTGTTTGGAAATGGCCAACAACAACAACAACAACTGCTTCTGGAAGATCATTGCTGATGTCTTTCCTCGTCTGCATTGTGTTAACACACTCTGAGTCATCCAGATGTACAAACTGCTGAAACCTCTGCTTTCGTAGTGGCTCACACTTGCTGATAATTCAGTAAATATGTGAATCTAAACAGCAGCTTCTGGCTGCTACTTCCCCTCTTAATTCCTGTGGAAGCAGTGAGGGTTTGCTTCATTATTCCAGAAGCTTGTTGTTTTTTTTTTGTTTTGGTTTTTTTTTTTGTTTTTGTTTTATGTGTAGTGACACAGCATAATAAAATATGTTGTCATTTATTTGAGTTTCTATATACTTAAATTTTATGTTGCATCTGAAATTTCAGACCTAAGCAAGTAGGGTGAACTCCCTTTTAACACAATCTCGGGGAAGAAGTGTTTTACTGTTTTGATTCAAAAATACTTTGCCAACACACGAATTAATGAGACAAAAAATAAAAAAAATAAAAGCAGAACATAAAAGTGGCACTAAATCACTGTGCTTTAAGCAAAGTGTATCCAGAAACAAAGTGAACCAGCAGAAGCTCAACATATCTGCAAAGTATGCACGGAGAGATATCCCAGCAGGCCCTGGAACACTTGACCCTTGTAATTACTGTGAGGAGTTCGGGAAAAAGGCCAAGGATAAAATGTTCATGTCCGTGGAGAAAACAGCGCTGCAAACCATCCCTCTCTGTCAGGATAACCCAACAAAGCAGTCGAATAATGGATATCACAAGTGGGACCACAGCACAAATCTAAACGCTCGTTCCTAACTTGTCCTACTTTTCTGAAGATTCGGTCTCAAGAGGCCGAGTGACATAACATTTGGAGGGAGCACGTACAACTTTTCACCCGGTGATCGACATTTTCCCCTCAGCTGGCTTCGTTACATGCGAAGGCGTCTGATACTGATGATGTCACAGCTCTGATATCCAAACTTAATAATGCGACCCGCGGGGGAGCCAGAACACCGGTGTGCTGCGTGACGCCTGCATTACTGTATGCTGGACCGCTTTTCAAATAAGAGCTCAAGCGTTTGGACGGAGCCTCTAAAACACCACGCTTTGGCAAAAAGAGCCGAGCGTGCATTATTTTAACTCTCGATATGCCGAACTGGACTGATCCGGCGCCTGAAACGAAGCCATGCAGGCAGTCGGCCACTTCCACGTGGATTTAAGCAGACACTTATAAACACATGTACACTGTTTAATTTTGTGGAAACTGTTCCTTTTTTTTCCTTTTTTTTTTTCTTTTTACCTTTTGTCCATCTTGGCCAGGTGGTCCAGGGGGGCCCATGACACCAGACTCTCCCTGAAGGGACAAGTTAAATCATACTCGTTTAACCGAAATTATTAATATAACTTCAATGTAACTTCAGTCTCTGGACCCAGCAGGAAAATGAATGACTTCTGCTCCGTCCCGGTCGGATCCTGAGAGCGCTAAAGACGACGTTTAAGACATTTGTGGACGTCTCCAAGCATATGGAGGTCACAGAGGTGAAACAGCGAGAGCGGGACAGCTGCCTTTCAAAGTCTTAAGGTAAACAAAGCCCAGCGAGCGTCGAGTTTGTTGGTGCAAAGACTCATGGGACTGGGTAGTTTATTTGTAATGTCTATTTTCTTTAGATTTTTTTTTTAGGTTTCGACTGCAGTTTTATGGTTGTCAAGGTCTTAAATGTCAAAAAAAAAAAAAACTTTATCTGAGAAGCTGCATCCCTCAGTCGTTTGATGAGAATAAACTCACGTTTGTCAGAAACTTCCAAGATATCTGCTCTTAACTGCAAACTAAAGGATTCAGAATCGAAATTCTTCCTATTTTGCAGCATTACTTTATAAAACAGTCACATCTGTGTACAGCTTGCCTGTTTATTTCATGTAAAAACACGCATATATTTTACATTCGGCTGCATTTCAACTATAATACAACGAGCAGCCTTGTGAGATTTTTTGTTCCTTTCGTTACTATTTGATAAAGGAAAAAGGAATCAGGGAATACAGTTACAGCATCTTACAAAGTTGTGCAGAGACTTTCTGAACTTGTGGCATCGATTAAAAACCAAACTTCGAATCAGAAGTGTGTCAATCAGTATCTTTACTGCTGTCTGGTAAAAGCTGTAACATCACTAAAACTGAAAAATAAATCTGGGAATTTTAGTTTCAAATACTTTCGGAATATTTTAATTGTTTCAAGTATTTTTAACACGTTTAATCATGGCTTAATAAGGTCTAAAAGTCTTATTAGTTCCTACTAAAATGAAAGAAAGATGAGAAAAAAATGTACTTTTTGTCCTGTTGGGGCTCGACCAGGGGACAGTCCAGGATCTCCTTTTTTTCCCTAAAGTAGAAAAAGAAACACAGAGAACATGGTATATTTAACAGGTTTCCGATTGCCACAGCACTTCTCCTCACAAAGCACAGGGAGGTTTGTAATCCGACAGCTGTTAAAGAGTAAATATGTCACTCTGTTTCTTGAGAAACCCTAGTGATTGTATTTATACAAACATGCGGTCCGTTTATGCCCTCCCGCGACTCGGTTTTAACCAAAAAGGCAAGAAGTGATGGGGAGTGATTGAGTACATTCTTCTCCCTTTTCGGGCAGTGGGAATCCCATCGGTGCAGACCCGGGTCAGCGTCCGAGGTCCGATGGTTCTCGTGAACGAGCTGCCCACTAATCTGTGCGATCCCGATGTAAGAGCTCCAAGAAGAAACAGAAACATTTCATTTGATAATAAATAATTCCTTGTGTTTTAAAAGGGGTTATTTTGACCAAATTCCTCACTGTCTCAATCTATCTTTTTTTTTTTTTTTTTTTAAATAAATAAATAAATAAAATTCAGGACAAAAGCAGAGCTCCGTGACAGACGAGACAGTCTCCAGTTTGAGGTTTTTTTGTGCAAACGAGCCAAACGAAGTCAGCCCCAGTTTCAAGTTAAGCTCCAGCTAACACATATGTACAAAATAAGAGTAATGGTTTTTCCATGTTCAAAGCAGGCCAAAGAGTGGTATCAATTATGTGATTTTTACATTCTAAGAAAGAGTGGAAAATCCTGAAATTCAATGCATTCACTAGGTACAAACTTTTTTTTTTTTTATTCCAACAGAGTCTAGAAATGGAGAGCAGTTTGTGATATCAGCCTGACATGTGGAAACCACTCTGGCGACAGAGGAATTCAGCTGGAACACAAACCACTTCAAGTACATGTAAACTGATGGGAGAGAAAAACTGTTTTTTTTTTTATCCTTTTTCCTTTTAAAAAGAGACAAATGCGTTTTTAACTGGGTACAAGAAGCCAAGAGGATCTGACCTTCAAGCTAACTGAAAACACAAACAAATTCAGAAAAAAATGGCCAATCTGTCCATCACATGTTTACAATAAATATTTGATTTAATGTAGAGTCACAGGAGAAGACATGATCTTCAATTTGAAAATGCCTCTTAAATAGAAAACATAAAGGAAAACTGAAAAGTGTTTATGTCCCATGATTATAACGTCTTGAACTCCAGATGGGTTCAGACTGGACTCCACCGTGACTCTGAACAGTTTTACTTCAGATCAGATTAATCGTAAAACCTAATTCTGTGAGAAATCAGGAAACTGTATCAGAGGCCCTGTTTAGGTCTGGTATTAACATCCATCCGGAGTGATCCGATCACAAGCAGACGGCTCTGGGTGTGACTGTTCACACTTGGCATTAAAATACATCTTCACATAGATCTCAAGTAAGCACATGATAGAAAGTGACTCACCTGCTCTATATGAATATAAACAAGTACATGACTTCCACTTATGAAGACTAAATGCATTTTGTTTTTCTTTTTTACTTGCATGCAGTAGCAATGGGAGGAGTGGTAGCCTAGTGGTTACAGAGGTGGGTTTGGGCGTGGAGGACCCAGGTTCAATCCCCCGGGTTAACCA
>JAOWBL010002342.1:0-13846 GCA_028564865.1 Zenarchopterus dispar
ATATATATATATATATATATATATATATATATATATATATATGTGTGTGTGTGTGTGTGTGTGTGTGTGTGTGTGTACATGCATTTAGAGAAAAAAACAATCTTAGACAACTCAAACTTCAATTCAGATGTCATAGATAGTAAAGATGAAATAAAACACAGTTGGTCATATGAGAAACTTTCATTCTAGTAGTAAAGAAAGTAAAAGCTCATTTTGTTTTTTGTTAAACCACGTTCAAATAATCGCAATAATTAGACTTCTAAAATTTGGATTAACTATCTCTTAGACCAGGGGTCTCAAACTCCAATCGTCAAGGGCTGCTGTCCTACATGTTTTGGATGTATCTGTGAAGCAACACACCTGATTCAAATTAAAGATCATCATCAGCTTGTCATCAAGGGCTGCACAACTCTTTTAATGAAACAGTCATTTGTATCGTGGTGTGCTGAAGCAGGGAAACATCTAAAACCTGTAGGACTGACTTTGAGACCCCTGTCTTAGACAGTAAAGTACTTGAAACTATTTTTTTGATTGGCGAAACATTTGTTCTATTAGTGAAATACAAGCATCTAAAAAAAGCACTGAAAAAGCCCTTTTTAGCCTCTGCTGAATAGGAAACGAACTCCAGGGTTGTCAAGCCATTGAGAATTATAACACTGTAGTATGTCACCAAAGAGAAACAGTGACCCAGTAATCTTTGCCCACGAGTAATCCATAACAAATGCCTTAGATACGGATGGGGTTCTCAGGATTTTCCGCAAAGTTAAGAGGAGACTAATTCTGTTTATAGATAGATGTTAAATATTTCCAATGTCCATGTGTTTTGGACAAAGACATATTTTTCTGTGACATGCTGATTTAATGCAGAATTTCAAAGTTCAAATCAAACGGTTCAGATATGATAAAAGAACATATTCCAGACTTGGTTTGAGTGCATTTGCATACATTTTACTTTAATGACAAAATTACAACAATTGCTAATACAGCCTCCATCCATTGAATATACCTTAATGTTTGAACTTGGCAGTGGTAGTTATGTTAGGACCGTCATCTTTAGTGTGTTGTCACATATTTATTGCCAACTCAGCAACATTGGGTTGACAGTGAGGGTGTACTTTGTCTTTCCCTGCAGTAGTTCTACAGTTTGGATTTATTTTGGTGATATAAAATAATGACATGGTGTAAGTATGTATATGACCTTATCACAGTAAGGTGTAAACCTTAAATCAAAACACAACAATAGTAATAATAATTTAGAAAAAAACACTCTGAAGTGGCACTAGACATCATGAGGCAAACTTTATTTGAGAATCAAATGACTTGTAGATCCCTTGCACACAAAGTGATATTGCTAAATGTGTTTTCATGTAAGGCTGGATCTCTTGGGAAAGATCACATCTAGTTGCATGCTTCTGTTGCCTCATGTTCTGTCTGAACACTCAGTACAAAGTCAGAGATTACGGTGTCCATGCAATAGGGGCAACATCCTTCCCTTTTTTTGGTCTCAATGAAAATGATGTTTTTTATTCTCAGAAGAGTACTGGTATAGAGTACATTTCATATTGTCTGTCAGAAATAATTCTTTAAAGAACATTTTTTTAAGATACTTTGCCTTGAATTCTCCAAAAATCATTATTAAATAATAAATACAGTTCTGCAGCCACATTCACTGTACCTGCATCGCAAAACAGATTAGCTATTAATGGGTAGCTTAGGTTCTCAGGAGCCCACAATCTTGTTTTCATTGTTTCCTAACAACAAAATCCTTGTTTCTTTAAAGAAATTGGAATCCAGCAGCTGAACCACATGCAGAGAGCTTAATTTTGTACCATATCCTTCTAAAGAAGTTGTTTTCAAAGGAAAAAAAGAAAATAGCAGCAAAGTTAATGAGTATTAAGAATACAAGTTTTGAGACAATAGAAAACACCTGTAAGCACTCCACATGGCGATCTTTATACTTTTTCATTCTCTGTGTTTTTTCTTTTCTCCCACTTTTCCATGTTGTATTGTACCCCTTTGTATTGACAAAAAAAATCCTTGTTAGGGGGAAAATTCAATAAAGAAGTAATAAGATTAAGAGAATTTAATTCTTTTGCAGGTTGATAATTACTTTGGTTTCCCAATTGACCTGTACCCTTACTTTATAAATGAATTGATTTCTCCAGTTCTTCCAGCAGAACTCTTGAAATTAGCAGCTTTAAATCAATTCACCTTCAGATCGCATCTGTTTTTGCAACAGTGATGCATCATTATCATACCTTTAAGGATATTTCTTGAAAAAAAAAAAAACAGCAGCAACATGCCAGTGCTTATTTAACAAATTCTTTGGGAATAATTAACACTTCCACATTGTACATATTATTTAGCCAGTCTTTTGTCACTTGAAATGTCCTTATCTCCCAGGGGAGTGGTATGTTGTCACTGTGGCACTCTAGGGTAAATGGAGTGATCCGTCTCCAGCTTCTGCTGAAATGGGGACAGCTTGCTTATAATTGCTGGGAAATGTCAGCACAGTTGATTACGAGTGATTTGTACTAGTGCAAAGGGAATCTAAATAAAAAGTAGAGTTGATGAGAGAATGTTTAATGAGACTCATGCATAGTAATGTCAGCATCTCATTCCACTCTATTTCTTCACATAAGCAGATGCACATTGATATGCTCAAGTCAGTAAAAAGGTGAATAGCTGTGCTAAAGTATAAAGCATAGACATGTAAGTTCTTATTATCCCAGGAGTAAGTCAATGTGAAATTATGATTGCATTGTGTGTGTGTGTGTGTGTGTGTGTGTGTGTGTGTGTGTGTGTGTGTGTGTGTGTGTGTGTGTATGTATATATATATATATATATATACACATATACACGCACGCACACACACACAAAATATAACTTATGGTGGAATGTGGGAGTCAGTTTTGCTTGCCTGACACTGTACAACTTGGCCAAGACACACAAAGGTTCTACTTGAAAATGTATGTTTTTACAGTTTGGACACTTGAAAAATAATTTATGTCTATGATGGAAAAAAACAACACTGGCATCAAAGTAAATATATAATTCGCATTTAGTTAAAGTTGCAATTCTTAAGTTTTTCTTTTGTTAAATTTTTATTCCTGAACACAAAGTATCAAAAAGAGAGACTTGCTCAGCAGTTATAATAAATAAATAATAAACCAAGTAAATGATAGACAGCATAGTGGTTTTAAATGTAGAAACAGAGGAAAATAGTGGTACTTAATTTGGCAACATAGGCCATTGTTTATGCTTTTTTAGATTTATTAGACCACGACCTCTTCCCACAGTTTTATGAAATAGCTAGTTTTTGTGACAGATTGTAGCATGAACACATATTTTGTGTTGGTCAAATAATGCCTGACCTATATAAAGGAGGGAAATGTGTAATATCACCTGATACAGGTGCATGCAATTTCATTGCAAGTGTATGGGTTTTTCAGTAGTCGTCATACCATGCAAAATACTTGCCAGAAACTTTGCACATAACACAAATCCAGTAACATGAGGAGAATACTTGACAAATTAAATATGAACTTCAGGTGGGCCAGCATGAAGATTAAACCTATTAAGTCTAGAGGCATCTCAATATGTTGGAGGAAGATAAGAGATAGGAAATTTCTTATTGATGAGGAAGAAATCCCAAAAGTTGGGGAAAAGTCAGTGAAGATCAATGTGGTACATTGACGTGAGTGATAATTAATAGGTAGAACCATTTAGAAAGAATGTTGCTAAAGGATTGGGTAGAATAGACAAAGCAGGTCTCCAAGGAAAGATGAAGATATGGTGTTTGCAGTTTGGGTTATTCCCTAGGTTTACCAAATTCAAATATCCACTGTGGAGAGAATATAAAAATTAGTTGGCTCTTATATAAGTGTTTAGGGTTAGCATTATGTGGGAAAGGAATATTGCAGCTTCCAATATCTACTTCAACAGAAGAATTTAAATGTACCAAGAACAGGCCACAGCTGCTGTTATCTGGAAGTAAAGATGCCATACTTAGAGGTGGTTTCAAATCTAACCAAAGGGGAAAATGGAAGCAGAGTGGCAGTTCAGGAGGCACCCCACGCAAGCTCCCAGGCTTTCAGAGATTATAGGTAAGTTTCAGTTTGGGTGTGGAGACTTGGGGCTTGGCATAGGCAAATTGAAGTGAAACAAAGCAGGTCCAAAAGAAAAAAAAAAAGGTTCATTGTGGAGCAGGTACTTAGGTGGAAGGAGACAATTAGGGGTGCAAATGCTGTGGCTGAGGCTAAGCAGGAACAGTGGTTAAATTGGGAAAATGTAGGGAAGAGGAAACTTGGTTGAAGAAATCTGTTGAATATGGAGGAGAGTTGCATTAGATTCCTATTGGGGAAAACATATGATGTACTGTCAACCCCCCCAGAACCTAAAACTGGGTAAACTGGGACTCATCATGCTCATTGTATGGGTTTTTTAGTAGTCTTCATATCCCATCAATAAAACATAGACTGGCTGTAAAATGAGCTTGTCACAACGCTGGTACACATTGCGACACATTCAGGTGTTAAAAAGCTTAGCTGCAGGTGTGGAAAATAAATACTGGGAAAATTTAGAAAGTTCCACAAAACAGAGTGTCATACTCCAAGTCATGTGCAAAGAGGAGAAATTTACAGGTGACAAGTCAGGTAAGCAAGGGTTTAAATGTTTAGAGGCTGCAAGTGATTGGGAAATGGAAGCAGAGTTAGGTAGAAAGCTGGTTGTTCCTCAGGAAACAATTAGTATAAGTTTTAGCCCTGATATAGTTTTATGGTCATTTAGTCAATGAATTGTTTACTTCATTGAGCTGACAGTTTCCTGGGAAGACTCAGTGCAGGAAGTCTATTAAAAGAAAAATATTAGATATGTAGACCTAGGGGCAGAAGCTGATCAGCACGGATGGAAAGTCAGGGTTCATCCAGTAGAAGTGGGTTGTAGGGGTTTCATAGCCATATTAGCAGTCACATTACTGGGCTAACTGGGAGTATGTGGGCAGAGTTTGAGGAAGATGATGAAAGAATTGTCAGATGAGGCAGCTAGTTGCAGTCAGTGGCTTTGGATTAGGAGAAATAATGTCAGTTGGTGACCAAAATAGAAATGAGTCATTTATTATTAGTAATCTCTGTTTCTAGAGCTCTGGGAAGGAAATCCAGGATAAAGAAGAGTATTTAAAGAAGTGGGAGTGGCCTATTTGTATCTCTTTGTCTGTTCAAGGAGGCAGTGCTGTTTTGACTGTGGTAGCCATGCAGTAGGTAAGGTAATGGAGGTTGTTGTGTTGGTAAGAAACTGAGAGGTTGGCATTAGATCACTGTTTAGACATCTGGAGGTGTCACTGGACTAATTAAACAAAACACTAGTTAAAAGGAGGTTCCCACCCAAAGACCCCAAAGACATGTCAGTTATTGCAGCTCCTAGGCTCATACAGTTAAATTTTGCTAAGGTCTTGTATTTAATGGTAATCTTTCTGTGGAGCACAAGTTTCTCCTGCTTATTTTATCAAACATAACATGTAAACACACTCACACATGCAGTGGTACAACCAACATCAGCCAAGCAGACTATTAATCAATTATATGGAACCTACAGTTGTTTCAGTCACACCAAGTTTAGCCAAATGCACTTTATACAGTGAGAGGATGTTTGTATTTTTCCTTGATAGTGGTCCGCCTATAAGCACAGCATTATCTACAACAAGCTGTTAACCTGCCATGCTGTATTTCACATGCACCTGTTTGGATTCATCGATATGTAAATCTGCTCAGCTCTAAGAGTCCATCAGCATCTGCTGGGTGCCATGAGAAGAATACAGATGCAGGCTGATCAGTGTTTAAGAAGGCCTCTCACGTCTGCCTCCTGAGGAGCACCACAACAAGCTGGCCACAGCCTCAGCAGCCCAAGCACTTCCATTCTTGAGCTGGATTGATTCTCACCAACTATTGGCAATCTGACTCAACAATATTCAGAATCACTTCAACTCTTCAAGTAGGTTGCTGTGTTCATGAATAGATTCAAAATAAATACATAAATTTTATTTGTGATAGTAGTACAGAAATATGTTTTACTTTGAACAGTACCCCCCATATATCATTAGCTATAATATAATATAATATAATATAATATAATATAATATAATATAGTCTGGGAATTCTGGCTTACTCTCACAGTCCAGAAACATGTAGTTAGGTTGATTAACAATTTTAAATTGTCCACAGGTGTGTGTGTGAGTATGTATCATTGTTCGTTTCTATATGTGGCACTGCGATGGACTGGCGACCTGCCCAGGGTGTACCCCTGCCTATCGCCAGGGGTCTGCTGGGATAGACTCCAGCAGACCCCATGTGATCCTATGGATTCAGCAGGTATACAAAATGGATGGATGGATAATATAATAGTGGCAATGACAAGTGTAAAGTAAAGTATTACAGAGTTTCAAAGACTTGTCTCATGCTCACCTTACTCTCAAAATGTTTTGTTCTACTGCTAAGTTTTCCTTCTCTCCCCAGACACAGCTCTTGGAACGGAGCCTCTTTGGAAGTTTCAGAGTTTGAAGATTGTTTTGTGACTCCTGTGCCTTAGAAAAACCCTTATATATACAGCACAGTCTGAGGTATGGAATACCTTTGTTGTGTTAGAAATGTATTCTGGTTGGTCCAGTAGTGTTTCCTGTCAGGTAAAAGACATTGGTTTTAATGGACAAAGATCACCTTTGTTGCAGCATAAAACTAAGTGTTGAAATAATTAAGACTGACCAGTGCTGAAAACCATTGAAAACTTGTCTGTAGTTTTCAATTATTTATTAATAACTTCTTTATTGTTTTTGACACTTTGTCCTCTATGTGATTTAAATCAGTTGCTGCTGACCCATCCTCATCTCAAACCATCTTTGAACCAGTCAGGACTTAATTTTTATCTGGCATCCTTTATATGATGTTGAAATTTTAAAAGGACACACACAAGCCTATTTGTATTTGTTGAATATGCAGAAACATTAGCTTTGTGAAGGGTGAGATTGATGTAGATGGATTTCTGTTTGCCATAAATGAGCTCTCAGGACTGACTGACTTCCTTAAGGCATCAGTTTGCACCTAAGTTGAACCTAAAACAACATAGTTGTCACATGTTTCTTTACTTTCATATTTCAGTAGAATAGTTGCTTATTTATGGCTTCAAAATGTTTCATTTTGTACGCTTCATTACCTGGCACTTGGTAGTTGATAGTCACATTTTCAAATACACAGAAAGTATGTGTATAGAGGCAGGAGGTGTATTCAAAATTTAAAAAACATGATGACTTGCTGAATTATTGATCAACAGTAAAGAGGTCTGGTTTGTGTCTACATAGACTGGTGAAATGAAACGAGCAGGCTTTGATCCTTGTTTTTAATTTTCCTATGAAGTGGTGGAAACAGAATGCCAAAAAAAACGAGGTTTGATGAACCTGAACCTATCAACACTGGACTAATTCTCAATTTGTGTGACCACAACGAACATCACATCTTGCCACAAGCTTAATTGACCATTGACTATCTAGAACAGTGGCCACATTATTTCGGACAGTCACTTGCATAGGGATCAATGACAATCTTATGTGCAATGAACCCAATTGATTGTGTTTGTTGTAATTAGTATGCTTATAAGAAATGCTCCCTGGATGTCCTCTTACTTTGCTCCAAAACCCCACTAACTGCTAATATTCCCACGGCAAGAATGGATTTATTCCCCATGGGTGTGGGGTTACAACAGTATCTCAAACTGCAGTAAAACACCTCTACATTTCTCACTCAATACATACTTTTCTGAGATTTCACTATTGGGAGACATTAGCTCATTCATCAGCTAGACACATAAAACATTGTTCGTGTATAAAAAAGTGGATTTTTTTCTTTTTCTTTGAGGGATTTATATCAAAGTCAAATTGGGTGATGTTTCATCCATAGAGAGTATGTAAGCTTCTGAATAGGATCTATTCAAATCTCCATAATCCTTGACACAAAAATTAAACTGCAATGTTTGATCACTGAAGTCGCTCTCTAGCCTATCATCCTACTTCAGTAAAACAGACAACATACAGAACAAAAAGAAAAATGTGCCAGCGCAAAAACCTTTCCAACAGCTCTATACTTTTGCAGACCTGTTATATCTGAGAGATATACTCTTTATATATATATTTTTTTATATTTATATATTTTTTTCTAAATGTCTGTGTGTTTCCTTCTTCCCTTCATAACGTACCCCTCTGTACACTAGTTGGTACACAGACTGATTGAAGTCAAAGCACGGTTGCTGAAAGTTGTTTGTGTGATCAGTTATTCAAAGGAAATAAAGATCAAATGCCTGTTATAGCTTCCACTGAGACAAGTGTACTGACAGGCTTATCCTTTCATAATCTTCACACTGCTTTGAATCGGATTCAATCATACATTATCATACACTGCCAATGAAAATACGGTCTTTTTTATGTGAAATTGAGAATTCTCAGAGGTATGTGTGTCATTTCCCAGACAGGGAGGTACTTCATTTATACAGAGAAATTCATTTTGCTCCTGGCCTAATTTCTAAACAACAGTTACCTGCAATTTTGAGAGATAAACAAACTTCTCATATTTCAAGTGAGATACGAGAGGATACATGAATGAAGTGATGAAAACATCAAATATTTTCCAAAAATAAAATAGGCAAGAGGCACTGATTTGACATGCATCATCTCAGAGTTGTGGATTATTGATGGCATGCTAGTACTTCTGAATGATTCACAGGAATGTACTTTAATGTTAAAGGTCTTCTTTTGGTCACACAGTTTTCAATGATATTATGAACTACCTGAACCCCTGCCAAATCACTGACATGTCCCATCATGCCAGTGATTTGACATGTGTCATTACAGTGTTGTGGATCATCTGTGGCATGTTAGTATTTCTGAATGACTAAACAGACTTGTATATTTAGGCTTTTACTTTTCAAGTTGTAAGACAATTTTTAGTAAGACTATGTCTTAGTATAAATATAACTGTATTGTAACTACGACACAGTTATTTCTGAGGAAAACACTAGTTATTGTCTTCATCTCATCCAAACAATTACATTTTTTTGACTGGCATGTCTCGATAAGTTCAAAAGATAAGAGTCAAATGTACCTCAAAATAGTAACACAAAATTGTATGGTCAATAATGTCTTAGTATATCTTTAATTGTTTTGTTTATATTTAGATTTTACAAACATAGCATTAGTTCTTGCTTACTTAAATGAGTGTATTTGCCAGCATTTATGTTAACATGCATGTTGAGAAGTGAAATTAAATTTGTGAGGAGGGTAGGGTATTTTATTGAATTTATTGAATTTATCCACATTTTCAGTTATTTACCTATTTAGTATTTGATGTGCCAATCAATAATGTCAGATACTCTGGTCAAAAATCTAAAAAAGATGGCTGCTGGCATTAATAGAGTATTGTCTGTTATGTGTGTGTGTGTGTGTGTGTGTGTGTATGCGCATGAGTATTATGGCAGACCAGGAATTTGTAAATGGAGTTTTTGAGTGACTTGTGCCATTTTTCTTTCTCCGTCTCTCTTATCTTTGTGGCCCAGAGGCTACAGAACTTATCAGGCACACACTTGTCCATGCAGGTCACTGCCTGAAGCCAGAGCCAGCCTTGGCTCCCATGCAAACTTCATTTCCTTGGTTTAAACTTGGGGGAGGAGGGGGGCTAAAATGCTGACTCCATTTAAGTGCGTACGCATGAAAAGATATTTCTGTGGCAACAGCCTCACTGTGCAGCAGCTGTGTGGCACCACAGGTTTACCAACCCGCAGAGTACTGTATATGGAACAGATGGAATATAAAGTTGTTGTTTTTTTTAATTTAAAATAGATAATAAAGTCAGTGGAACACAGCGGCCTGATGGACAAGATTTGACCCATGCAGTATAAAAGGTGGTAACGTAAACTTTATTCATTGGAGGCCCTAGAAGAAAATGTTCATCCTTTCTGCAAAAAAAAAAAAATCTTTCTTGGGAGTTATAAGAAATCAATATGACTCTAACCTACACTGGTGTTATCTTTTTTAAAATCTGGGACTGTTTAGCTTTTGCAGGGAAAAGGTAAGAATAAGCTAGCTCAATAAATCAAGCTCAATAAATCAATTAACAGGCATGCTTATTAAAAAAAAAAAAAGTATGTTTAATGCGGAGGGATGTATGATGTTATTGTGGGCAGGAACCAAAAGCTGTTCACTTGATGCCGGCAGATAATTACAGAAAGTGATTGTTTATGAACAATCTTCAAGCTAAATGAAGTCTCCTCCACATAAATGGACCAGGAAGGGAACAAAAACTGGTCTTGGGCAGCATTGGACCATTGAACAAAACAATGAACCAGGCAGAGTCCAGACATGGGTTCAGTCAATTAATAAAAAAAATTACATCCCATGTCTTTTAGTATTTTTTCCCCCTGCTCTCAGCAGGGGATGTCATGAGTCCAAGGAAAGAAGTGTTGGGGAATTCTCAGTGAAAAGGCAACCATTCTGCAAACAGGTTCTAAGAGCACTTACACTATGCTGCGATTTAGAATAGTCATAGTGAAATTACAAAAATAACAAAACATACATACATATAGACCACAAAATTCATACTTTAGGTAATGTTCATAATGCATTGATACTACAAGAATGGTTGCTTACTCTTCCCTCTATTGTATTTTTTTAGCTATAAGAATCTTAATAATGACTAAAAGACACAACTGTCATTGTGACTGTTGCTGTAGCAAGGAATTGTAGGCAGGCATTATCTTGTCTTTCATAAGGGAACAGGTTTAATTTCATGGACAATGTCTTAAAAGGCTTTTGCCTTGTGTGTATGTAAATTAAAGCCAGAGGAAACCTTAAAGTCAGATAAAAGTTCATCATAAATCAAACTTTTGCATGTTAGAACAGCTCACCATGGAGACAATTCAGGGATGATCAAAGAATTTAGAGGTGCCAAAAATAACACTATGGCATGACAGCTGACAGTCAGTAGTCTGCCATCTATTTTTGTTGCCATCTGTTTATATGGTCTTATTTCCTACTAATCCAGCATCCTGTGGGATTTTCTGCAAATAGATGCTGAACATACAAAAATAAATCATAATGTTCTTTGTATTCACATCCAAGGTGAATAGCGCTTGTGAGAGAAACAAGGGAGAAACTGTACAATGGTAGGATGATGCCACTTTGAATCTATTCAGTCCAGCTCCGACACACAATGGCTACACTGAAGCTAGATTAAATGGAAACTGAGGAGACAGGACTTGAAAGTCCCCATTAGACTGTGAGTGGACAGTAATGTGGGTTTAACGAAAGCCAATTTACAGACCTTGTGTGCAAGGAGAGTTACTGTAAAACCAAAATCTATATGCCGTCCCCTGTTCTCCGCTAGCCTTCTCCTTTCACTTGCTTCTCTACTATAATATGATCATCAAAAATTGCACTGTCACTAGAAAATAACCAAGTAAGAGACAGGCCACTCCGCTTGTTTTACTTTTTCAGTGGAAGTGAAGTAAACCAAGCAAAGCGAAATTGTGGTGTAAAGACTAAGGAGCAATAAAACTGCACTGAGAACACAACAAAGTTTCCCAATCAATGCACTTCCTCATGTTGACGGGGGAAAATTAATTCTCACTTGAAATGCTATTGTAGGGAAGAGGTTCATTAGAGAGTAAGAGCTGTTGACAAATACTCTTTGTCCTCCAGTCAATGAGGATGGGATAAAATAGGAGGTTAAAGAGAAGGAGTGTGTAGAAACAGCAGATGGGTGAAATGAAACATATTCAAGCAGGGAAAGGATAGATTGAGAGAAAGAGCCACTGTGAAGGAAGTAAGAGTGCTGCTGTGCTCCCTGAGTATAATGACAGTGTAGTGTCACCTGGACCTCCCTGACATTACTGCAGGCCTCACTTCCATTTAGCATAGACATTTCCCTCCAAGCTGTGAGCAGTTGTTTCACCCTAATTATTCCGCCCCCAACCTGCCTCATTCTTCTTGGCACTCTCCTTCATCTGTCTATATTTTCAGGTCTCGCCCTGCTCCTCTTTCCTTCCGCTTCTCCCTGCTGCCCTTTCAATGCCTCCTTAGGACACGGGAAAAGTCAAAACTCTTCACTCTTGTAGATTATTTCAGAATTTTAAAAAGGTCTTGTGTCTTTTTTCCCCCACCCTGTGTGCATAGTAATTTGAATGCATCAGTGTTTAAGCTCTGCAAATTTTGCATTTCTTGTTGCTTGAGTTTTGCTGGATTTGAAGACATTACGGATTTTAGAAACTTCGAAAGTGGCAATCAAACCAAACACACCATTGTCGTAATGGTCAGCAACAGATTGCACACATATCTTTACTATGGCTCAGTTTTTTCCAACTTTAAATTTATATTGGTTTAAAAGACACCACCAACTAAGCTTTTTAATGGCATTGTTAATACTAGATCATCTGTGCCTACAAAATCACTGGGGGAGATTGGAGCTGAAACTTAAAGCCTATTCCTGAAGTGAGGATCATCACAAAGATCTTGAGCAAGACTACATGGCCTTGTTGACATGAGCCATGTGGACAACACAGTCTTGTTCAAAGTAAGTCTTACCTAAAACATTTAAAATATCAAAATAAAAAGCAAAGACACCATAACGTTTGGAAGTCAGCTTAAGTCAAAACACAACCTCCCTGATCCAATGAATACTAGCATTTGACACTCCATGCCTGTAAAAGCAATAAAATCCACATCTTTCAGTCTTTAATGCTACCTCTGCCGACTTTGGAAAAGTTCTGCAAGAGTAAAAGAAGAGTTGAGTCAGCATTTTTTCAGACTGCACAGTGTTCGTTGCCCCCCACAGAAAAGAATCTGACCTATACATGTACTGTACTTACAATTGGTTGCCTTTTGGTGACTTTTGATTGTCCATTCGTAATGGTTATGCCACTTTTCTGTGCATTCTTCAGAAGTCATCAGCTAGCTTTTTCACTTTTACAATCTTAACAGACTGTGTTGTTGCACCATCTCTACATTTGTGCCACGTGAACATAAATAACAGATATTCTGAAAGTCATTATAACACTCTGGGATGCCAGACAGGTTACAACACACCCCGTGGTCACTGGACTCTTGCAAACCATAGATAGTGGAGATGCTTTTGCTATTATTTTCTTTGTTGATAAGGAAATCCATTTTTTAACCTTTTTTTATTTTTTGTAATTAAACTGCCATTCTATTTCAGCAAAGGGAGATGAAAGGTTTGCTTTTTGTGTGAACAGTAATGGGACAAGGGGACCCTGTCATAGAGACAAAAAATTATATTTCTACTTTTATCTTAAAGAAAATATGTCAACCAAACATCTCCCAAATTATTGTAATGTCTTTTCTATCAATTACTCTATTCTAATAAATGAACAATCACAAAATATTGATTTTCTTTTGTGTGGAAAAACTATAAAGTCATTATAACAAATCACTTATTTATCTACTTCCATTCAATAGTTAAGTTTTTCCTGTGTCATTTTTCACATTCTTCAGTTTACCTCATTTCTTAATGTTTCAGTTTTTCTCTTCATTCTACATAAAAATAAATTAATAAATAAAAAACAGTATTTCTCTGGTCTACTCTACTGGGGAATATATTCTTTTGCCTTGTCACTTTGTCTGGTTTCTGCTTTCATTTTCTACTTTTGGTTAGATTTACTTAAAGCAAAAGAAAAGAAAGAAAAAAAGACATGTAATGCACACATTTACCCATAAGACCAAGAGGGCTTAATTTATCTTGAGGAATGTGCAGCCAAAAAAAAAAAAAAAAAGGGGGGGGGGGGGGGGGGGGGGGGGGAG
>JAOWBL010002344.1:0-13842 GCA_028564865.1 Zenarchopterus dispar
GAACCAGGAACCTTCTTGCTGTGAGGCAACAGTGCTAACCACTAAGCCATGTTGTCTATCTGAGGCTGAATAAGCCCTGATGAGGACCAGGTGATGTTTTTGTCATCTTTGAAATAATACCTGTATTTTGTGGGTTTGCAGGTTTGATAGACTATAACTTCCACTGCTTCAGGAAGGCCATCCATGAGGTGTTTGAAGTCGGCAGCTCGTCAGATGGTGCCACCTGGAGGCCAGCGAGTTCCTGCGGTAGCAACCCAGCGGGTCTGAAATACGCGGCGGTGAATGGAAGCGCAGTCTGAAGCAGCTCGCAGAGACTCGTTTGCTTAAATACACACTTTTTTTTTTTTCTGTTAATAACCCCAAGCTGCTCCGACCCACAAAGCCCAATCTGCACAGAGGGATCATCTCCAGCACCAGGAGCTGCAGGAACCCTCCACTTCCTGCTACGAACTGCTTGAATGCTCCCGCTCATTTACTGCTGAAGGATGGAGTGGAAAATTGGTGGCCCACTTTTACCTAGATGTTACAGAATGCCAGTTTGCCCTTTGAGTTCAGTCCCTGCGTGGTCCACAGCGAGTCACATGACTGGCGCTCTGCTCTGATCTCCTGGATCAGGCTCACCATCAGAACATTGGACTGTCTTCAGAGTCCAGAAGTGACTGAGGACTGTTTGTAGATTTAACTCGGTAGGACGTTGATACAGAAACCACCAGGACGTGTTTTTATTGTCGCGTGTGAATCTTAATAAACACTGATTCTTATGTGCTGAGTCATGTTTGAGAAACCTCAACGAGAGACGACGACGTGATCAGATACATCACTGGGCTGTTTACCTGTTTTTAATGATTACAGTTAGAAGTTTCTGCTGCTGAATTAAAGTATTTACCTGGTTAGTCGATGGTTGAGGTCTTCGCTCAGAAACCCAAACCGGATAGATGCAGTTCCTAAACTGTCTGGTAGTCAGTTGGATCAATAAATGTATTCATCCTAGCTATTTAAACCTAAAACAAAACAGAGTGAGGAAATAGCCCAGTGCATCATGGGAGGTCCCTCTGCAGTTTATAGAAGCATAATGAGGAGATGGTTCAAATCACCAGAGCCAGGTGTAACTATGAGCTTTACCAAAAGGATTTTGAAGCTTAATGTTACAGGTAGTGAGGAGGCCTCTGTCCTGAACTCAAACTGGTTCCACCAGGACCAGAACCAGGAGTCTGACAGAAAGATCTCCTATCCTTCAGTCTGAAGATGAAGAGCTGTGTTGTTATATGTTCTTGGGCTCTTCTCTGTGTAGTAATACCACTCTTGACCACATGGGGCAAACAAATGGTCCTGCATAACTTGTAATACTGCTTTGTCTCACTGGAGGTGGACTTTGTTGTGTCTCACGCATGAAGTCTTTATGATAAATGCATAATCAGAAGTGGCTACATAGAGTAGTTTTACTTGATGAAGCCACTTTTTCTTAACAAGTGTGAAAAAAATAATTGCAAAGAACAAACTTACTAGATTTTTTTCCTTTTTTAAAAGCCCACACTTCTGTATGAATTGATTTGAGGGCTTCATTTCTAGAAGTACTGAGGTTTCAATCATTGTAATATGTCGTTTTACCAGCAGGGGGCGGAATATTCCCAGTTACACGTTGAACATATCAGAAGGATGGAGGCTCCATTATCTTCACTTCTCTGTGCAAAACCCCCGACGATCCTCCATCACATCTGATTTGATAAAATCAGTAACGGCTCACAAAGAAAACAGATGCTGCAAGCAACTCGGACTGCAGTGAAGTTAGTTTCAGGTTGGATTTTTCTTAAGCGATGGCGACGTGGGGGTGGGGGGGTTCCTTTTACTTAGCCGGGTACATTTGCATTACACTGAATTTAGACTTAAATTAAAGTGTGTTTTTGTTGTCCGGTTGCGGTACCTTCAACCTGAAGCCAACTTCATCCCGGTTCAGCTCAGCGTCTTCCTCAGTGAGCGGTTGATGGATGTCAGGGTGGTGTTCAGTCTGCTGTAAAGATGAAGATTTTATTATGACTGTAACGCCACAAAAAGTGTAAACATACAACTGTGGTGAGTTTTCTCTCAAACCGATCCTGGAGTCAAACTGGCGTTTAAAGTATTCAGTTCCATCCGGAGTCTGTCAGCCTGGACTCCCCGCAGAGAAGAGGAGGGGGAGGGGAGGGGGGAGGAGAGGGGAGCGCGCGCGAGCACAGCTGGAGGAAGGGGGCGGAGCTACGAGCCGGTTTTATCGCCGTGGACGCCGTTGTTTCAGTTAGTGGGATCCGTCACGGAGCTCCACGGAGGATTCCCTCTCTGTGTCAGCGTCCACGGCAGCGTGGGTCCCGGTGACAGTGTCCCAAGGCTGCGCGTGCGCGAGGACCGGTAAGTTCATGTTTGGTGGCAGATTTAAAAAAAAAAAAAAAGATTTATGCCGTTAATTACAGACACATGTACTGTTCTATAGGAGTGCGTGACCTGACTGGCTCACGCGCACGGTTCCTCACGAAGAGGTGTCCTGCTGCTTAAATGTACTTTTATTTAAGATAAATAAATAAATGCATACATAGAAGAAAGCTTCAACCAGAGTTTCAGTCTTGCCAGCAGGGCCGTTCCCAGCTTTTTGGGGGGTTTATGCATTGTTCTGTTTGGAGGGCTCAGTTACTTCAAGTTCAGCTAATTTGGTTGAGACCTTAAATATGATCCATGGTGATGCAGTCACCCGTTGTTATTTAAGAAGGAAACTAGATTTATTTATATTAAAGTTGATCTGAATGACCTCATCAAGCTTCCTCAGCTAGCCTGAACATGGATTCATAATGCTAGCTCAAGTAGCTGTTTGCTGTTTTCACATTTGATGGAAAAATTAGGTGGAAGGAGGTGGAATTACATGGAAAAACCTCTTCATCAGAAATGTATTAGTGCAATTTTAAAGACTCACAAGTTTGCAAAAGAACTGAGTTTTTGTCTTAAAAGCCTGGCAAATTAGAAAAAGGAAACGTAACAACTTCAAATCATAAACACACAATTTGGGCAAAGAAAACTGAGAAATTCTGTTTTATAAACACCCATAATTTGTGAAAAAACTAACTTTTTAACTTTATAAGCTCTTGAATTTTTTAAGATATATGTACATATATATATATATATATATATATATATATATATATATATATATATATAGTGTGTGTGTGTATATAGATAAACAGAAAACTCAGAAACTGTCTTTATAAACCTGCCAATTTGTGAAAGGAAGGTAAAATTCTGCCTTTTAAAACTTTATAAAATTTGAAAAGTATAATTTATAAGTCATGTCTAAATAAACTCAAAACATAAAAATAAAGAATCGGGGCTTTAAAATGAACTGGTCCACTTCATAAATTCTTTATGAGACTAGGTTGTAAACTATATTTAAAAGCTTTCATTAAATTGAAGGAAAATACCTGCAGATGTGAATTCTTTCATGACTTGATTCTGCTCTCATTAATGGGTTTTATTCACACAAATATGCAATAAAATGATTTATTTGCGGTTTTTAAAAAGGCCATCTAAGGTGTAAAAAATTAAGAAAAATACTCAGGAAATGTTCACTAATCAATTAGAGAAGAAGTTGAAATATAGAAATGGATGAAACACAAACACTGAAGAACCGAACAAAAGTACTGAAGATGTTTTTGGGCGTGGTCTGAGAAGCCAATGACGTGTGACAGAAGCCCCGCCCATCACAGGCTGCAGCCTGTGACTTCCTGTTGACTGTAGTCCAATCAGCAGCCTCTTGTCATTACACGACATTTAAGTCAATTGAACCCGCAGAGACCAGCAGTCAGTTAGATTCAGTAGAGGAAGAAACCAGTGATGTAAATGATGTCGTCGTCTCGTCATCTGCATTAAACGTCAAGACAAATGTGCATCATAAAGGCAGCACTGCTCAGCCGTCGCTTCGTAGATCCTCCAGATTCAGCCCGTCAAACACTGTAAACACCCCTCTGTGACATCATCATCAGCTTTCTGGCAAGTGGATCTGAACCTGTAGCGGAAGCCATCTTGGAAGGAGTAGGCTCTGCCCTCCTCCAGTTAACTCATTTTAGTTCAATTGTATTTAATCAATCCTCAACTTATAGTCTATCCAGAAACAGGCAAATGTTCAGAAGTGTCCAGTGGTCCTGATCTGGGATTCGGTCAACAGTCGGAGACTGCTGTCTTCAACCAGAGTTATGGAAACCAGAACTATGTTTTCCTACCAAACTGTAAACGTGTCTACTGAGCCTAGTGGTCAGTAGGAGAACTACAGTGTTCTTCATCTCCTGGTCCTGGTCGGTACTACGTATCCATACTGACTCTTTGCTCTGTTTTGAACGGGACACATGGGAGATGTTGTGATGGCGTTTGGAAGTTTAGGATCCTGAACTGGTCCAAATAAATAACTGATACTGGCAGTGCGAGCTTTTGATGTTGGATCTGTGAGAACCAGAACAAGAAGAGCTTTGAGGAAACGATCCCCTGAGGGTTGACCTTGACCAGATGCAGGAGGCTTTAAAAGTCTGTTTAGTGTTAAGAAGCCCATCAGTCGTGTCACATGAGAGTGATGTCACTTCAGACATAACCTCCAGCACCTTCTGCTCCTGGTGCTGCTCATAGTTTCCATCTCCAGATTGGCTCTGGTTCTGTTCCCCCTCCCTGAGGATATGTGTTGTTGTTTCACACAAAGAGGAATTCCTCACTTCTGTCTTTTTTTAGAAAAAAAAGGGGGCAGAGGGAAAAATGCCTTCTTTGTGTTGCAACCACACCATTTTGCCACGTTTCAACCACAGTCACATTCCTGAGACATTCCTGGGTAGGATGAAGGTTGGTTGGAGTCCAGATGAGCTTCAGACAACTGAAATCAGTAGATGGGAGATGACTTCAGCTTGCCAAGTGACAGACTGACATAAAAACAGACTGCCATCTTTTCCATTTCCTTTTCCTGCCCTGCATTCCTGGATAGTTTTACAGGAGATGTTGGAAAAATATGTCTTTTTGCTGACAGTGACATAAGAGTATTGATTCCACTCTGGAAGAATCTGCCTTCTGGCTCGCCCCATAAACACCAACACTTAAGTTTCAAAATGTGCACTTCCCCGATGGACCCCTATGGTCTGGATCCAGACCTGCAGTTCCTCTACTGACCACTAGAAGCTGAAACTAAAGGCTTAATCGTGATTGTTTTTTTTGTTTTTTTTTTAAGGTATTGTGGCTTGTTGTGGTGTTTATTCCAATAACAACAACTCTGGGTCCGTTGTCTAGGGGTGAAGGTTCACGACCTCCAGTTACTGGCTGAGCCACCTAGTGGTAATGCAGTTACCCCTAACCGCCCTTCTAGCAACAGTAGACCACTGCGACCAGCTTTTGGTGGCCTGGAAGGGTCCTGGGGCAAAGGGTGGCTTAAAGTGTGTTTCCACCAGAGGGAGTTCTGGGTAGATTTTTTACGCGTTTCTCAATTACCAGGAACGACCCTGTAAAAGTCGCCTTCAGGAACCTTTACGGGGTGATAAATGTCTCTGTAGTAGGAGAGGTTCTTTGGTTGGCCAACAGGAACCTCCTCGTCTCTGCTGATCAGGATTTCTAAATTAGGATAAGCGTTCTCACATGTACATAAATCATTTGACCACAATTCATTTGAACCATTTGGACCAGAGATATTTTGCTACAAGTACATTTGATAAGGTTGGAAATTACAAGTAAAAAATAATAGATGGACCAGCAGTCAGTTTAAGTCTTGTTGGCGTATTACACCAATGTAGAGGTCCAGCTGGGTTTTTTTCTTTTAATCTCAATCTCTATGATGGTAGTCTATGTTAACAAAAACAAACAAACAAAAATGCAAGTGGCATCCCTTGTTTACATGTTTCTTCTTCTCTTTCGGCTTTAGCTGCTTTTTTTATCTCATTGAATGGTGCTGGTGTCTTGTGAACAACAGAAAAAAGTCTTACTGCCACCTGGTGGTCGGTTGTGTTATCGGTTCAGTTAAAGGTTCTTGTCTCTACAGTGTAATAGAGAAACACTGGCTGAAGAGGTTGAGAAGCTGGTCAAATTTAGGAGTCTGTGGTGATGTCACGGGGGGGTTTGTCTAGAGCCACTCCATGAAGTGAAAGGGTTTGGTCCAAATCATCAGCAGACAATAGCTGATTCTTTTTTAGGTCTTGTTTTGGCTAACATGGTCCACCTTTTTTGTTCCCCCACTTGGACTGATTATTCGACCAAACCCTGCTGAAATGTGACTGATGAAAACCATCTGAACAGCAAACACAAACCAGAGACTTTATCTTGACTCGGCTTATTCACAGCAGATACTTGTTTTCAGAGATCATGGTTAGTAGCACAGGCCCTGGCCCCTCTGAAGCTCCCCAACACAAAGATGAAGTTCAGAACAAATAAATCCAGCAGCACATATGAAACAGAAACAGCAGGCGCAGCAGTCTCCCAGTAACGCCAAGACGTGACCTGGACCGTGCAGGACTGGACATCCTCCGCCAGCTGCCAACTGATGGGAAAATGTGTTTACTTGTATGTTTGTATTGGATAATAGTTCTCTATATTCCACATCAGGCACTGCTTATTTGCTTTCATCATTTTCCTAAGGCTGCAATCCAAGAGCAACAAGGGCTCTGCCAAAGTAAGCTGATGTCCAGAGGCTCAGCAGCCACATTGGATTACAATCTGTTTGATCTTCCTTCCCATTTTTGCTGTTTTCCTCTTCATTAATTGTATTATGAGGCAGATTTTCTTGACTGGGGTTCCAGGGTACAACCCAGGAGGCTTGAACTGTACCAGAACCGACCTTCTCGGTCTTTTCAGCCATCACATTTGCAGTGACAGACTTGGTCGGATCAGTTGACTTGGCTAGCTGACACTCTCTACCACCTGGTACCAATAATGCACCACTTTCACTGCTAACTGTCAACACATCAAAGATTAAGTTCCTAAAGAAGAAAGACAATCTGGAATGACGAGAGCTGTTGTTCAATTTGTCTTCTTGCCTGTACTTGTGTTGATGTGTACCGTTTTAATTAAAGTACAGTCAAAATCCACAGACGCTTTCCTGCCCCACCCATTTTATCGATTATGCGTCCTATGGAGAGTTGTGTAAATCATGGGACTGCGTTGCTCTTTGTAGTTTCATGCCAACTATCAAGAAAACTTGGTTGCGTCATCATGCATATATCATCAGATAAAATTATATTGAACCACTAATTTATTTGTTTTTAGGGGTGTGGTCTTTTGATTGTCGGTGGGCATAACCAGATGGCTGCTATCACTTTAAGTCCTCAGCACTGTCTTTACTTGATATCTGAGCTGTGAATAAAGACCAAACAAAGCATCACCCATCATCTATACCCTCCCATTCCTATTCAGGGTTACATGGAAAGCTTTAGCCTATCCCAGCTTTCCTCAGGTGAAAGGCAGAAGTTTACCTGGACAGGTCACCAGTCTCACAGGGTCTAACTAATATTACTTTATTTTCATTCAGATCTAATCTGTCCAGTCATCCTCATTTCAAGTGTTGCTTTCAGAATGACATCTGAAACAAGCGCTCCCAGAAGTGGAACGACGACCAGCAGAGCTCTGCTAGTAGGACATTTTAACAGGGAAGGCAATGGAAATGGACTCAGTTTTGGATCCAGACCCTAGTGGTCAGTAGAGGTTCTGCAATGTAACTTATTTCCACACTGTACTCGACCTGGATGTTAGACTGTTGCCCCTTGGTTAAACAAAGTTATTGCCTCAACTTTGATGTTAGCTCCTGAATCCGTCCCAACACTCTTTGATCCTCAGAGTGTGAAGAGAATGTGGACACAAGTGTCCACGACCACCTTCAAATGTATGCTAAGTGACCAGAACTTTATAAATCCTGGAAAGTGTTCAGATTTCCATCAATGTTGTCCACTTTTGCACATCTCCATGAGGACGCATTTTAATACCAGGTCTCGTCGGGTGGCCATGTTGTGACAACGATCTCCTGAAGGCCAAATGCAGAACTTGAAGCCTCAAAACAGAAGTTTCCAAACAAATGGCAACACATCACTGTCTTTGTCCACATCTATGGTTCCTGGATTAGTTAGAGAGTGAAATTAAAAAAAAAAAAAAAGTGGTTGACAACAGATCAATGTGTTCCTG
Organism: Zenarchopterus dispar; assembly: GCA_028564865.1. Lineage (NCBI taxonomy): Eukaryota > Metazoa > Chordata > Actinopteri > Beloniformes > Zenarchopteridae > Zenarchopterus > Zenarchopterus dispar. The sequence continues at coordinate 8,152 of JAOWBL010002344.1, forward strand.
ATCCAACGCTGCCTGGATCAGCCCTGACGGAGAGCTGTTTACCCCACCACATGTCTTCAGACTCATAAAACCAAGTTCAGAACTTCACTTTGATTGCACAGGTCTGTAAAAGGCATGCCTTCCTGATTTCAGGAACTTTGTGAGCTCCAGCTGCAGGTCACAGGGTTTAAAAAGTTTGTGACGAGGGCTGGTTTAATTGAGATCTGTTTTTCAGCTTAGAGTACGGCAGCTGAAGCCCACATTATCTGAGTGGATAAACAAACAACCAGCTGGATACTCTTAAAACAATGCCAGACATATTTGCTGTCTTTCATTTTATTCCTCTTTAGTTCTGAGTTCAGCATCACAGTCATGGGCCCATCCAGCCATTAACGCCTGCTTATCCTGGTTCTGTTCACAGGAAGCAGCAACCTAGTCAGAGGGGTCCACACCTCCCTCTCCCCAGCCATGTCCCTCAGCTCTCCTGAGGCAATCCCAAGCCATTTTAGAGATATCATCCCTGCAGTCCATTAACAACAAAGATCCCAGGAGACGTAGCTTCTGGGGTTTTTAGTTTCTCGAAGCATTTCATGCTCTGACCCTGAGGTCAACCTGCTGGCTCATCCACTCCTGGGAAGGTTGGCTATAGTCTTGTCCATAATATTTCTCATTGTGAAAAGCTGAACTCATTTGGAAACCTTTTCCAGATTAATGTGCAGCAGCAGTAGTTTCTCTAAAACCGTTGCTGATGTCTTTCCCTCTTGGCATTGTGTTAACACACCTGAATGCTCCAGACCAGCAAACACCTGCTTTTTTAGAGCTCTACACTGATGTTTAGCGCCAACTCTTAAATCTTAGAGGACAGTCAGCGGGTACGTAGGATTAACTAACCAATTTATTTATTTTTCCTTTTTTGGTTTTATTTTTTCCACATGGTGCTTTTGCACTTTGTGTTATTTTTAAAACTTCCTATTTTTTTATCTTCAAGTAACTGAAGTGATCTCAAAGTACCACCATTGTTTGCTGCAGCTAAGCCTTCTCGCCGGCGGACCTCCAGTCATGTTGTGCTGCTGAAACTGGCCTTGTGATCCGGAGGAAGCCACAACACTGGCTGTCTTTGTGCTGGTGATGAAAGGGGAGTGCAGTCACTGGACCGACGGAACCGGCCTTGTTGTTACTTCTTTCTTCCTGCGGCAGCTGAGACGCCGTCACCTTCCTGCCAGGTTGCAGAGCTCAGTCTTCAGTTGACAGCGTTGTGTGTGTACTGTCAATATTCTCATTCACCTCCTCAAATCCAGGCTGTGTAAGTCTGAAGACACACAAAAGGAGGACTGTTTGGAGCTGCACGGCACACAAATGGATTTAAGGGAAAATAAAGAGTAAAGCGTGGAAGTAATTAAAGGCCAGCTTTGTTTCAGGATTTCCTGTGTTAACACAAATCCCGTCCAGAGTCTAGCGTCTCCGTCTGAAAGTGAAGTAGGAGGTAATCTAAATTCCAGCATGAGAAGGAAGAAAAATACAGTTTATTTGGAGTAACCTCACTAGTTAGGGGTTTGGTCCAGTTACAGTCCTCCACCTCCCTGGTGAGGTCTACGCTGGAGGAGAGAGTCCAGCCGATGGTCAAACCACTGAACCAGCTCTGTACCTGCTAAGGGTTCTGGGGGGAGTTTTACAGAGCAGTCTGACCCTGCTTTGTACACTTGGAGAAGACATTTGTTTCCTGTGGCAGGTTCTCCAGGAGTATGAGGTACTAGTCGGGATTCCTGCTGGTCACCTTTAGGTGTTTGAGTGTTGGAATTGAAATGTTATGGGAATGTCCAGCCAGGAGAAGGCCTTGAGGCAGACCCAGGACACACTGGAGAGATTATATTCCTCAACTGGCCCTGGATCATCTGGGTGTCCTGCCAGCAGAACCAGAGGAAGAGGCTGGAGAGAAAATGGTCTGGACCTCCCTGCTTAGGCTGCTTCACCACAATCCAAACAAGTGGAAGCTGTTGGACGGATGGATAATGGATGGTTCTTGATAACAAGAACCAGTCTGGTTCTGGACTGTTGATCCTCGACTGTTCTACAGCTGGCCCGGCTGTGATTAAAGTAAAAATCAATAACCACACATCTGAAAACTTTGAGATGACAATATCTGCAGTTTTCTTTGGCCCTGCTGCTTGAACTCAGCCGCACATCCTCCAGACCTGGACTGGTTCTTCAGCCCTTCGGGCCACACCTGGCTCTCAGAACACTTGCCGTACCCCATCTCAATGCTAATTCATGAAATCTGGGCCACATCTGGCTCATCCATCACACGACAGAACTCAAGTTTGACTCATCTCATGACGTTTGGGACACTTTTGGCCCACGTAGTATTTGCCAGTAACTGAGCCAAAAGTAGCTTAGATTTGTGTTCTGCTAACTGGGATTAAGTCTGGGTTTAAACTTGGACTTAAAATCATGTTTAAATGTTCATATACGACCTGTCCTGGACCGTACACGACCTGAAGATGGGTGCCTGTCTCATTTTGTTGTTTTGGAGTTTGTTCATTTGTGGTAAACAAACACTGAGGACTCCTGCTTCTCATGGAGGACAAAAATCTGGACTTGTGCTTGCTGAAATGGGCTCTCGAGTCTGTCTTTAAACTTGTAGACTCAATGAATGAGTGGATCAGACACCGGGGTAGTGGTGGGAACGATGCAGTACGTTCTGACCTAAGCAAGCTTTCATGAAGTCCTGATGTTTCTCCTTCAGTGTCCTGCCTGAGGACATTTGGACGACTAGTCCATATCTGATCAGAAGCCAATCTTTCTGATTGACAGTGAATATTGGAAGTGATCGGGAAGGTCCGGTGACTATAAAGTCCTCATCAGCCGATCTCCGTGACGTTGTGACTTAAACATGCCACAACTGTTATAATGTGACATGATTGACAGCTGGTGGAGTGAACATAATATTCAGTTTTCATTCTGGCTGAAAAGCCATGAAGCACAAAAACAGAATTCACACAGCTAACTTTAATAATATTTTGTCCAAGCAAGAAATAAATAATCCAAAGGGACTTTGAGGAGAATATGGGTGCAATTTGTCATCAAAACAACCAATACAATTGATCTTAAAGGAGAATGAATTTACTCTGAAGTGGAAGCAGGATTTTATTTAAGAACATTAGTGTAAACTGTTAATCAGATTGATTTCTGAAAAAACTGCTTTTTAGCTGCTAGGCTACAGGCAAAAAGAGAACAATATGGAAAAATAACGACGCAACAAAACGCCTTTAATGTGAAGTAAGGATTTGAACAGTTGGGAGAGATCATGTATCTGTAACTTTACAGAAACTCTAAAACTCAAGCAAGAGTCGGTTTGTGAGTCAAGCTTCAGTTAACCCTTTAGCTCAGGTTTAATTTCCGTCGCTGTCTGAAAGAGGAAAGCTCCAGTTACAGAGTTTAAACAAAAGCCATCATCTGAAACTTGCCTCTGTAAACATCTCAACACCTCTCCAAGGTGGTATGTCCAGCCTGCAAGTCTGATGCAAACATGAGTGAAGAGACCTGCAGTTCCTCTGCTGACCACTAGGGTCTGGATCCAACAGCGAGTTGATCTCTGTTGACCAGACCTCAACTTTACACAGAAATAAACACATTAGCCTCATACAAAAACCCGTTTTGGTCCCCATAGTTGGATTTCACATCCATGACAACTGTAATGGAGGAACTTGATATATACCTTAACAGGTACAATTGTAATTAGGGGCATGGTCTTTTAATTGACAGATGGTTATAGATACTGGTTAGCCGTCGCTTTAGCTACTTGTCTTGACTCGACTTCTGAGCTCAAACCTCTGCTCGCAGGCTTAGGCAGGTTGGTTCAGTCGACCCACAGTTGCGATTGCCCCAGGCCTTGAGCAGCAGGTCAAGTGACCCAGCAGAGCTCCAGTAGTCCTCATTTTAGCTCTCGTCTTTCACTCCTTTCAAATGTCACTTTTGTAGTGACACCTGGTATGTTTGTCATTGTAGGTTAGCAGAAGCTTAGTGAGGTAAGTTGGACTTGTTCCACGGACTTGGTTGAGTCGGTTCCTATCAACATCTTGCCATGCAGGAAGGTGAAAAGAGATTTTGAAAGTACTCATCAGAAACATGTAGATGACATCACAGATGGTTAGTTCAGTTCTTCTTATACATGTTGCTACCATATGGTCAGAAGTGGTGGTGTTTGAGTGGCTTTAACAAAGACAGTTTTTAAAGATTTGTTCTGAAGCTACATTCAAAATTTAAATAACTTATGTGTAATGGGCTGCTCCGGGTTTGAAGAAAGCAGTAACTGTATGTTTAAAAAGTTAAAACGACAGTCTGGAAGCTGTGCAGCTCAGTTTCAGGAGGTTGGGGGTTAGTACCCATAAAAGGTCCGGAGGCTGTTTCACAAAACATGAATTGATCATTTGTGGCTTTGACAGCTTTAACACTTTCCTACGTACATTTTCCACTGGATTTTATTACGTGTGACAGTGGTTTTCGTCATGAAATTATCGGGTTTGTAAACCCCAGACACAGGTCTACATTCCTCCTCAGGAAAAATAAACACCGACACTAAGGACTCACAGAGTTCTGGCTCGGCTCGTAAGAAACCATCAGGTTGTTGAGAAGTAAAACACCGGTGGGGACGCGAGGAAGGAGGCCCGGTGGCCGATCCTGCAAGATGGAGGCCGTTTGGCTTCGTCTACAAAGAGCTCCGAGCAGAAGTCACCGCAGCAAATCAGTCATCGGGACAGACGGGAGGAATTCAGCTTGTACACTCATCAAGGTGATCTGTGGTCTTTAAAAGCCTCAGCAGCTGTGTTTGTAGACAGACTGTTTGGTTTAATGTCTCTAAAGCAGAACAGAGATGACGAATATCCAAGGGCTCGGTCACAGAGGACACCTGCAAACCGAAACGCGTCCTCAACGAGACATTAACTCAACCTGAGCCAGCTGGTGTTGCTGACAGCTGTCGGAGGGAAGACGGACAGATCACTGCCAACTTTGGTGTCAACAACTATGGTTTTTCATAAAATCCCCAATAATCTCCGTTAAAATAGGCACCAGACCCATCCAGGTTGGCCTGGAAGGGTTTCCAGGCAACATTTAGTAAATTAGGCTTAAGCAGCTTTCTTCATTCCTACAAACCAGAGGACACCAGCTGGACTGCCTCTGGATCTTCTGTGGCAGCAGCTGGATTCTCCGGTCCAGAGAACTTCACCTCGGGTCAATTCAGGATCCTTTCAAGTTGGTTGACTGGACCGCTAGCCATTGACACCTGAGACAAGGACTAGTGGAGCTCCGCTGGGACTCTTTGTTTTAGCTCCAACCGCACTCGTAGGGACGTCTGAAATAAAAGTGCTTGTACAGATTTGTTTGATGATGAAGGTATTATTGATGAAGGTATTATTAGTTGACATCACAGGCTAGCATAAGCTAAGCTGAGCTAAAAGGACTAAATTCATGGTAACTGCTCTAAAGTCGCCGTGTTTTGTCTTCCAAACCTGTGCTCAGATTTAGCTGGCATTGGGCAGAGTCTGTAGCTATCAAGATGTGAAAAAAGAGGCTTTAGAAACGCTTTTCAGCAAACGTCTGAGTGATGTCACAGGTTTGTCTACATCTTATGTCTATGACAGGGGTCACCAATCCTGGTCCTCGAGGGCCAGAGTCCTGCAGGTTTTAGATGTTTCCCTGCTTCTTCACACCATG